>CALYLW010001616.1:112506-132754 GCA_944989445.1 Ampullaceana balthica | reverse complement strand
AAATCCAGTTTTTTTCTCAATATCTAACTCTTAAACTACTTTTTAAATACCTACAATAGGGAGAAAATAGCATTAAGGGGCCCTGGTCCATTCGGTGCAAGAGGTCAATTTCAAAAACCTGTTCATTTTAGTTCATTTTTATTGTGGCTATATTTGTCAAGCTCTTTAAAAAGTAAATAGGACACATATCTTAAACATATACGAAAAAAGATATTTGGGGCCCCGGCCACGAAGATATTGGCATTAGAAGTGCAGTGTCTATAGTATTTTAATATAGGCTACTAAGTTTTTGTGTGGAAAGTTTGGTGAAGATCTATTCATTTACTAAGTAGCTAACGTAGAAACTATTTTTTATATAGCTCATATAAGATAAAAACGACATTAAGGGTCCCAGGGCCCATTCTGGGCAAGATATAAAGTTCAAAACATCTGTTCATTTCAATTAGTATAATAATTAATACATGTGTCAAAATTTGTCAATATTGTTAATGACTGAATGGTGAATAAAATCTTAAACGCTTAAAAAATGTGACTTTTTGGGCACTCAGCGCCAAATGAATGAACATCAGCAGTTTAGTGCCCTATAGTATTTTAATATTGGCTATCAAGTTGTCATATACACATTTTGGTTAAGATCCAATAATTTACACAGTAGCTAAAGCTTAAACTAATTTTTATATAGCTCGTATAAGCAAAACATGACGATATGGGCCCCCGGCGCCCCATGAGTGTTAAATTTTAAAAAAAAGATAGTTACCATCCCGGGAGCATACTCAACAGTCTTGAAAAGTTTCATGACGATCGGGTGAATGGTTTAGACAGCTATAAAGGACATTCATACACACACAAACATATTTAAATATTTATATGTATATATATACTTTAAAAATACCTGCACTTTGTAGCGGGAGTGTGCTGACCCTTTATCCAAGTATTAGGTGATGGTTATTACAATTCTTATTTGCCAAGTTAAATTTCAGATTCAACTATTTAGTTAAAATCTTATGAGAAACAGAGATATGCCATTTTACCGCGTGAGTTGTTTTCACTTAATGCAGTGCCTTTAAACATAACCTTACTATTCAAAAGATATGACTTATTAAATAATGATTCTTGCCGACCATAATAACTAAATTTACAATTTCAATCCCACTTGTACAAAATTAACATAACTTATATGTATTCCGAAAGAGCTCTACCACCCTCGTCACTCAAAAATTTAATATATAATTACGAAACTGCAGCGTATCACAATTGTAAGTTATATAATATTTGTAACCACGTCTATGAGATAAAGAACATGTGGCACTATCCCTTTAAAAGGCAAAAGCTAATTGACTCATAGCGCAAATAAACAAAATTATAAATGTACTTTCTAAAATACTATTTAAAAAAACGGTCGTATTAAAATGATATAAAAAAATGTGCACACCATATTTAGACAATATAGAAAGATTGCCGCATAAAATAAAGTCTTGTTATAAAGTAAATGTACTGGACCAAAATAACTCCTCCTTTTGACGTATTCATAATTGTCGAAACAGGGAAATAATATTTAACATTTGTATGTCTCTATATTTTACGATTTATATCTACGGTTTATAAGCAATGTGTATAATTTCAAAAAGGATTCTTTTTTTTTATTCCCTATTTCGGATAAGGCATCATATTTTGTAAATTATATTCAATTCACACACAAACACACACACCAGATTTTATATCTGAAAAATAAAATACATTAAAAAAAAAGATTCAACCGTCTGTTAATAAGCGCATCTTAAAAATGATTAAAAGGCAATTTTAGGAATGGCTTATGCTATTCTGAATACAAAGGAATGAACATAAAAACATATTCAATTCGCAATTCATATTAATTAAGCGTTTTCAGGATCACTTCATTAAATTTAGTCAACTTTTGTTAATACGTTCGGTAGCGAAAGTTTATAATGTATAGTGTATATAAAGCTTAAGTAAACAGTTTTAAAGTGTACGTTTATTTGACAAAGGCCATCACTTTCAACATAAAATAAACTCGCTACATCTATGGTTTTTAATTAAATGTCGAGTTATGCATTACATTTTTTAAAATCCCAATTTTATTCATTGCATGTAAAATATTAATACAATGCATCGTGAAAATAATTGAAATAAAATAATTTAAACGCATATGTAATATATAAAGCTCAGTTGATATTTTTATGTTTGTTTTTTTGTATCCATTAAAAAAAGGCCACTGCTTTGTTGACATTTTTCCAAAAGATCTCTGTCACTGTCGTCACTATAAAAGCTCTTATATATTTACGACACTGCAATGTAACACAATTGTAATTAATACAATATCTGCAACAGCGTCTATGAGATAAAGATAATAAAGATAAATTTAAAAAATTAGGCTATATTCCTAATTTTAAAAAAACAAACAAAACAAATCAATTTTATGTTAAAAATGCATGTAAAACCATCACTATAATCGATTTAAAAAATGGCTTATGTTAATCCATCATCAAAGGAATGAACATAACATATTCAATTCGCAATACAAAATAATTAAGCGTTTTCAGGATCACTTTATTTAGTTTAATCTACTTATGTTAATAAGTCCGGTAGCCTAAGTTTAAATAGTATAAGTGTATAGGTTATGTAAAAGACAACAGCTTATGTAAAAGACAAACAAAATATAAATGTTATATTAATAGGACACAGCTAAATTTAAGATGCATACACGAAAATGTGCGCACAGTAATCAGGCGATAAAAGATTTTAAAACGTGCACCGCTAAAAATGAAGCCTTGAAAAAAATACTGACACAATTATTACATAAATAGGTTTTTCATTAAATGTCGAGTTATGGAACAGAAAATAATTAAAACAAATTCGCAATTAAATTTAAACGTGTAAACAATTAAATCTAATGCATTGTGTGGCAGTTGTAATTAAATATGTTTACGTGTCTATCTAATATATAGAAAGTAACAGTAAAGAAAATGACAATTCTTTGTACTACACAGCTCAAATTATGAAGCGTACACGAAAATGTGCGCACCGTAATTAGACATTATAATATTTTTTCAAATGCGCACGGCTGAAAATAAAGTATTGGCATTGGGGAAAAAAACGTCACCAAAAGTAACTCACTTTGAACGGCATTTGAACGTCCGCGTAAATTTGTTCAATACAGAAATGAGGTTAAATTTTTTATTCTTTGTCTCTGCATTTTCTGATTATTTTATTTACGGCATTCGGGCAAAAAGGACAATTACAAAAACTAACTTAAAACCACCTTCGGGGTAAAAGGAACCGTCCTGCCAAATTTGGTCCCCGTCCGTCTTTTTGTTTTTCCGTGATTGTCTAACAGAAAGTCGAAAAGTGAAACATACAAACATACAAACATACAAACATACAAACATACAAACATACAAACATACAAACATTTGAGCTTTATATATTAGATACAATATAATTTATCTAAAATAACATTTGAAATAAAGAATTCAATGAGAATGGCAAATACAGTCAGGATTAAGCGCAAAAAATAAGAAAGTAGAATAATCAGGATTTAAGACTGGAGTTTAAATATTATTCAGGTTGATGCCCTTTGGGATTATGCCTTTTACAGGTCGCCAGACAAACATACCATTTTACAGGTTGCCAGGCAAACATACCATTTAACAGGTTGCCAGGCAAACATACCATTTTACAGGTTGCCAGGAAAACATACCATTTTACAGGTTGCCAGGCAAACATACCATTTTACAGGTTGCCAGGCAAACATACCATTTTACAGGTTGCCAGGCAAACATACCTTTTTACAGGTTGCCAGGCAAACATACCATTTTACAGGTTGCCAGGAAAACATACCATTTTACAGGTTGCCAGGCAAACATACCTTTTTACAGGTTGCCAGGCAAACATACCTTTTTACAGGTTGCCAGGCAAACATACCATTTTACAGGTTGCCAGGCAAACATACCATTTTACAGGTTGCCAGGCAAACATAACCTTTTACAGGTTGCCAGGAAAACATACCTTTTTACAGGTTGCCAGGCAAACATAACTTTTTACAGGTTGCCAGGCAAACATACCTTTTTACAGTTTGCCAGGCAAACATACCTTTTTACAGGTTGCCAGGCAAACATACCATTTTACAGGTTGCCAGGCAAACATACCATTTTACAGGTTGCCAGACAAACATACCATTTTACAGGTTGCCATGCAAACATACCATTTTACAGGTTGCCAGGCAAACATACCATTTTACAGGTTGCCAAGCAAACATAGCTTTAAAGTAAAGAGATAACCGGGTTTCGTGAGTGAGGTCACTCATTTCCATGAAGTTCTTGGTGGCATACACATTTTAAGGCAGTTTTGTTCGCTGATGTTTTCTCTTTCACACATTAACAGCCCTTTGTTTTCTCTTTCACACCTTGACAGCCCTTTGTTTTCTCTTTCACACATTGACAGCCCTTTGTTTTCTCTTTCACACCTTGACAGCCCTTTGTTTTCTCTTTCACACATTGACAGCCCTTTGTTTTCTCTCACACCTTGACAGCCCTTTATTTTCTCGACCAGCCGCCCACAAGTTCAGTAGAACTATATAACCCCAGCCCTTTTATGTCTTGTTTCTTTTACACAGCAGACGATGACCGAGTGGCACGCTCTTGGGTGGCGTACCGGGAGTCGCGGGATCGAATCTCTGCGTGGGACGCAAAAATCTTCTGTATAGAAGGAGCGTCTGTAACAGAAAAGATAAGGCTTGTTCCCGTAGCCAAGGGCGTCCCTTAGTCCACCCAGCCTCGATAGTTGGGGTAAAGTAGAAGTGGCTGGGCATTGTGCTAGCGTACACAATACCCTCGTAGAGTTTTAGAAGTTGATGGCGTCTTGGTTTTCCTGGTTTGTCCAGATAAGCCATATGTTTGTCCAGATAACCCATATGTTTGTCCAAATAACCCATATGTTTGTCCAGATAACCCATATGTTTGTTCAGATAAACCTTATGTTTGTTCTTGCTTACGGAATTTGTTATTCCAAGTTAGAAGTTAAACTTCTTTAGTATTATTACTACTTTGTTCTTTGTTCTTCTATCATCTGGTGTTTCTAGCTTTTGTAGTTTATCCAATGGAGTTCTTGTCAGTGAACCAGTAATGAATCGTGCAGCTTGATTAAATTTTGTCTTCTTTGGTAGATGGGCCCAATACATGCATAAGATACATATTCTAGAATAAGAATGAACAATGTAAGCTAGCATTTTGGTTTATGTTTATAAAGCCGAAAGTTTCGTTCGATTTTAAAATTATTTTAATACAACGTAGATTTTTAAAATTTATTAATAGATACTTTGCATCTTTAGTTCGGAGTAAGTGTCTTTTTCCATGAATATATACGTTACGGTTGCTTTACATGTTGGTTTATCGTATTCCTTCGGCTTAGCCATTTACTCAACCCCTTAATTGTCTTGTCTTATCTATACAGACGCTCATTCTATGCAGACGATTTTTGCTTCCAAAGACCATGCCGGTCTGTTGGCAAGTGACGCAACGTTCACAGGCCACGGCTATGAGGGTTCCGCGCATTACCCAGCCACCTTTGTTTCCCTAACCAGTGCTAGGTAACCATTCGAAGCTCAGGGACCCGAAAACAAGTCCTTGCCTTCACATGGATTCGAACCCGTGACCATTGGTACGCCAGCCGAGCGCGTATACCACTCGAACGCCATGCATGCCACTCGGCCACCGTAACATTGTTATGATTAATGGAACAGAAATACGTCAACTCTTAGATTCAATTAAGAGCCAATGGGTATGTGGGCACAAGACTTCAAAAATATATACAGAACAGTTCCTGTTACACATGATGAAATGCAATTTCATTAAACATCCAACCAGGATTTGTACATGATAAGGTTTGAGTAAATACTCGTTCCCTTGTTCCCCGTGTACAACTACACATATTGTCATAGAACGGTCATGTTTGCAGAATTAAATTAAAACAGCGTTCTTAAAAAACCAAAACCTGTCAAAATGCATTTTCCAATGCATAATAAAAAAAAGAGTAAAATAGCTTAAAGGGTCCCGTTAGTGGACTTCAGTGGCGTAGCAAGGGGGCGAATTCCCCGGGTGGAACTTTTGTTAGGGGCGGCAAATTCCTAGTTGTTAATTAGCTTCTATGAAAGACATTTTTGAAAGAAAGTGGAGCTTTTTATCAAAATAAATTAGAAACCAAATAAGACATTATTGAAAGAAATAAAGGTGCTATCTTAAAATATGTGAACGATTATTCTGCCAAAATTCAAACTCAATATTGGATGTAAGTTCTTCTGATGAACAGAAAAACCAAGAGTCTTAAGTAGCATGAGAACATGACACTGATCTGCTGTTAACTTAATTGATTATTTAGATTTGAGAGCCGCTCCTGTAGTAGAAGCGAAAATTGCTGTACCCTATCAAATTTAAACATTAGCCAATCTAATGCTAAGGGCGGCACTTTGTTTAGGGCGGCAAAGTTCTCGTTGTTAATTAGTTTATAAAAATGAAAGCTTGAAATTAAGTTTAATAAAAGAAAAGAAAAGAAAAGCCAAGTTAAAATTTAATAAAATAAATGAAAGATCTGTTAAAATACGTGAACTTTTCTAATGATAAAGCTTTAAACGCAATAATGAATTTAACTAAATTCTTATGACACTAAAGCTACTGAAATGAATAACCGAGAGGCTGAAGTAGTATAAGAACATGACATTGATGTGCTGGTACCTATAACTGATTCAAAAGTATTTCTTATTTGAAAATCTGCATGTTTGACAACCCTTTTTTTGTCATTTAAGTATGTATTTAGTGTAAGACTGCACTCTAATATCGCAACACGCGTGAGAACCATGTAAAACGTCGTTAAAGAAATTGTAAGCAATCAAAAATTTTAGTGTAACTTGAAAGTTGAGCGTTTTGGTGTGACGTCACAGTTCTCTAACCAACCCCCCCCCCTTGTCACACATCTTCAGAAATGTTTGACCCCCCTCGTAGTTGCGTGACGTCATTAATGGACGGCCCCTAATGTCGTTATATGTTGTTATGATATGTATGTTTTAAATTGATTATTATATGTACTAGCGTATCACCCGTCAAAAATGACGAAAGTTTTCAGCTGAAATCTATTTATTTTATAAAAATGCACTTTTTTTAGGGCGCCGACCTTTTCAAAAGCCCAACTACCTTGTCCTTGTTTGATAAATAATAAATACGAAATATTAAACTTTCTGAAATGTACACAAAGTATTTAATTTTATAATAGGGGTTCTAGGGCGCCTACGGCGCCCCCTTTGTTTTTTGATTTTATAATTAACCCCCATCAAATCCTCTTTTTAAATCCTTTATATTAACTCGTGGTGTCTGCGGCGGACCTTGCTTGCTTGCTTGCTTGCTTGTCGCCAAAACTTTTGATCGATTTTTAACCCACTTGCTCGCAAGATAGTGAGCTGAAATTTTGCAGGCAGTTTCGTACCGATGATAAAAACAACGTATCAAAATTTCAGATCGATCGCATGTACCGTAATTAAATTATTGATTTTTTAGATTATTTTATTTATTCCTATGTATCATGCTATTTTTTGAGATAGAGCGTCGCGGTGCGTATTATATTGAACAACCTTTCTGTCGCGCAATAAGGTGCGTATTTTATTGACAGCTCTTTTTATAAACCTATTCCTGATCGGTGCGCATTATATTAAACATGTTTTACGACACAACTGCAATTTTGTATTTTTGGATGGTCTTGCGCTGCGTGTTATAATGAACATTCTTTTAGTTACGTCTCATACGTAAAGGATTTATAGTCAAAAACTTGGTTTTTTACGGGTTGTTTTTATTAAATCCTTTATATTAACTCGTGGTGTCTGCGGCCGACCGACCTTGCTTGCTTGCTTGCTTGTCGCCAAAACTTTTGATCGATTTTAACCCACTTGCTCGCAAGATAGCGAGCTGAAATTTTGCAGGCAGTTTCGTACCGATGATAAAAACAATGTATCGAAATTTCAGATCGATCGCATGTACCGTAATTAAATTATTGATTTTTTAGATTATTTTATTTATTCCTATGTATCATGCTATTTTTTTAGATAGAGCGTCGCGGTGCGTTTATATTGAACAACCTTTCTGTCGCGCAATAAGGTGCGTATTTTACTGACAACACTTTTTATAAACCTATTCCTGATCGGTGCGCATTATATTAAACACGTTTTACGACACAACTGCAATTTTGTATTTCTGGATGGTCTGGCGCTGCGTATTATAATGAACATTCTTTTAAATTCTTCTCGTACATAAAGGATTTATAGTCAAAAACTTGGTTTTTTACGGGTTTTTCTTATTTAAATCCTTTATATTAACTCGTGGTGTCTGCGGCCGACCGACCGACCTTGCTTGCTTGCTTGCTTGCTTGTCGCCAAAACTTTTGATCGATTTTTAACCCACTTGCTCGCAAGATAGCGAGCTGAAATTTTGCAGGCAGTTTTGTACCGATGATAAAAACAATGTATCAAAATTTCAGATCGATCGCATGTACCGTAATTAAATTATTGATTTTTTAGATTATTTTATTTATTCCTATGTATCATGCTATTTTTTGAGATAGAGCGTCGCGGTGCGTATTATATTGAACAACCTTTCTGTCGCGCAATAAGGTGCGTATTTTACTGACAACACTTTTTATAAACCTATTCCTGATCGGTGCGCATTATATAAAACACTTTTTACGACACAACTGCAATTTTGTATTTTTGGATGGTCTTGCGCTGCGTGTTATAATGAACATTCTTTTAGTTACGTCTCATACGTAAAGGATTTATAGTCAAAAACTTGGTTTTTTACGGGTTGTTTTTATTTATTAAATCCTTTATATTAACTCGTTGTGTCTGCGGCCGACCGACCGACCTTGCTTGCTGGTCGCCAAAACTTTTGATCGATTTTTAACCCACTTGCTCGAAAGATAGCGAGCTGAAATTTTGCAGGCAGTTTCGTACCGATGATAAAAACAATGTATCAAAATTTCAGATCGATCGCATGTACCGTAATTAAATTATTGATTTTTTAAGATTATTTTATTTATTCCTATGTATCATGCTATTTTTTGAGATAGAGCGTCGCGGTGCGTATTATATTGAACAACCTTTCTGTCGCGCAATAAGGTGCGTATTTTACTGACAACACTTTTTATAAACCTATTCCTGATCGGTGCGCATTATATTAAACACGTTTTACGACACAACTGCAATTTTGTATTTTTGGATGGTCTTGCGCTGCGTGTTATAATGAACATTCTTTTAGTTACGTCTCATACGTAAAGAATTTATAGTACAAAACTTGGTTTTTTACGGGTTGTTTTTATTAAATCCTTTATATTAACTCGTGGTATCTGGTTGCTTGAACGCTTGTCAGTCGCCAAAACTTTGGATCGATTTTTAACCCACTTCTTCGTAAGCTAGCGAGCTGAAATTTACCAGGCAGTTTTGTGCTAATGATAAAAACTAGGTATCAAAATTTCAGATCGATAGCATGTACGGTTATTAAATTATTGATTTTTTAGATTATTTTATTTATTCCTATTTATCATGCTATTTTTTGAGATAAATCGTCGCGGTGCGTATTATATTGAACAACCTTTCTGTCGCGCAATAAAGTGCGTATTTTATTGAAAACATTTTTCATAAACATATTCTTGATCGGTGCGCATTATATTAAACCTGTTTTATGACACAATTACAATTTTGTATTTTTTGGATGGTCTTGCGCTGCATATTATAATGAACATTCTTTTAGTTACGTCTCGTACATAAAGGATTTAATCAAAAACTTGGTTTTTTTTTACGGGTTTAAAAAAAAATCCTTTATATTAACTCGTGGTGTCTGGTTGCGCGCTTGCTTGTCGGCAAAACTTTGGATCCGTTTTTAGCCTACTTCCTCGTAAGCTAGCAAGCTGAAATTTTGCAAGCAGTTTTGTACCGATGATAAAAACAATGTATCAAAATTTCAGATCGATCGCATGTACCGTAATTATATTATTGATTTTTTAAAGATTATTTGATTTATTCCTATGTATCATGTTATTTTTTGAGATTGAGTGTCGCGGTGCGTATGACATTGAACAACCTTTCTGTCGCGCAATAAAGTGCGTAATTTATTGACAACACTGTTTATAACATATACCTGATCGGTGCGCATTATATTAAACATGTTTTACGACAAATCTAAAATGTTGCATTTTTGGATGGTCTTGCGCTGCGTATTATAATGAACATTCTTTTAGTTACGTCTCATACATAAATGATTTATATTGAAAAACTTGGTTTTTTTTTAATATTAAATCCTTTATATTAACTCGTGGTGTCTGGTTGCACCCTTGCACCCTTGCTTGTCGTCAAAACTTTGGACAATTTTTAACCCACTTCCTCGTAAGCTAGCGAGCTGAAATTTTGCAGGCAGTTTTGTACCGATGATAAAAGCAATGTATCAAAATTTCAGATCAATCGCATGTACCGTAATTAAATGAACGATTTTTTAGATTATTTTATTTATTCCTATGTATCATGTTATTTGTTGAGATAGAGCGTCGCGGTGCGTATTGAACAACCTTTCTGTCGCGCAATAAGGTGCTTTTTTATTGACAACACATTTCATAAACATATTCCTGATCGGGGCGCATTATATTAAACCTGTTTTACGACACAACTACAATTTTGTATTTAATTTTTTTGGATGGTCTTGCGCTGCGTATTATAATGTACATTCTTTTAGTTACGTCTCGTACATAAAGGATTTAGTAAAAAACTTGGTTTTTTACGTTTTTTAAAAATTAATTTCTAAGGCCTTTTTAGGCTCTATATGATACATAATGTGGTAACGATACGTCCATTTTGTTTAGCTTGCCAGATATTTTTTACCTGTCTCGACCCATGCTAAAATAAATGTACTGACTTACAATATTTTTTAAAAAGTATTATTCATCTATTTTAATGTTGCTAGAAGATAAAACTATATAATTTGCAATTGTCACGCAAGTCAGTAGTGTCTGTCAGTCAGTCCTGACGCTACTTATTTTAGAAAGCAGGGAAAACCAAATTACCAAAATACCAAAGCATCAAAAGGTGTGCATATTAAATATGCGCTGTAAAAATATATTATATGACGTCATTGTTTTCGCTCATATTTTAATTGTGGAAAAGGGAACATTGTAAAAGGAGAATTAGATGGTGGTTATTTATAAAATCAAGAAATAAACGGGGCGCCGTAGGCGCGCTGCAACCCCTATTATAAAATACTTTGTGTACATTTCAGAAAGTTTAATATTTCATATTTATCAAACAAGGACAAGTTAGTTGGGCTTTTGAAAAAGGTCGGCACCGTAGGTGCCCTAAAAAAAGGTGAATTTTTTTATAAAATAAATAGATTTCAGCTGAAAACTTCCGTCATTTTGTGATGGGTGTACGCTAAAATACATATTTTATAGACAATTAGCTGACTCTCGCTGGCTGATTGATTTGGGATTTCTCACAGACATCATGGAAAAATTGAATTCTTTAAATTTGAATTTGCAGGGGAAAGACAAAAACATAGCTGAAATGATAAGCTCTGTACAGCCATTTACAACTAAATTGGATTTGTTGATATCACATCTGTAGATCAATTCTCTCGTGCATTTCCTACATATGAAGAAAATGTTAGGTAACAATGAATTAAACGGTTCATTATTTATTAAGCATCTTAAAGTGTTATAAAAACAGTTTGAAGAGAGTTTTTTTCCGTTGATACATATCGAGCCAATTGCTCCCTTCTGTATCAATCCTTTTACTTGCAAAATAAATGTAATGGAAATGGCCGCATGTATTGCAGATTTTGTTCAAGGTAAGACAGAAGAATTAGAGTTAGAAATTTTGGACCTTAAGAATGATATTTTGCTAAAATCCTTTATTAGAGGACTTTTGGAATGCAGTGGACAGAGAAAAGTTCCCATTTTTGAAAAAGCCGCATATAAAATTGTATCATTTTTCGGTTCGACATATTAATGCGAATCATTGTGTTCAAACATGAAATTAATAAAATCAAGATATAGATGTCGACTCACCGATGAGCATCTTTATGATTGTTTGCCAACAGGATTATCGTTATACTATCCTAATTATGAGACACTGGCCAATGATATGCAATGTCAAGGATCACATTGACATATTGATATCATTTTTAAATAAAATCAACCCGTAAAAAACCAAGTTTTTGACTATAAATCCTTTACGTATGAGACGTAACTAAAAGAATGTTCATTATAACACGCAGCGCAAGACCATCCAAAAATACAAAATTGCAGTTGTGTCGTAAAACGTGTTTAATATAATGCGCACCGATCAGGAATAGGTTTATAAAAAGTGTTGTCAGTAAAATACGCACCTTATTGCGCGACAGAAAGGTTGTTCAATATAATACGCACCGCGACGCTCTATCTCAAAAAATAGCATGATACATAGGAATAAATAAAATAATATAAAAAAATCAATAATTTAATTACGGTACATGCGATCGATCTGAAATTTCGATACATTGTTTTTATCATCGGTACGAAACTGCCTGCAAAATTTCAGCTCGCTATCTTGCGAGCAAGTGGGTTAAAAATCGATCAAAAGTTTTGGCGAAAAGCAAGCAAGCAAGGTCGGTCGGTCGGTCGGCCGCAGACACCACGAGTTAATATAAAGGATTTAATAAATAAAAACAACCCGTAAAAAAACAAATTTTTGACTATAAATCCTTTACGTATAATACATCATATAGAATGGGACTGCAATAAAGCTTTTAAATAAAATACAAAATACACAAACAAATTGTGCAATGAAAACAATAAATTTGAGCTTTATTTTTAGACTGATACGACAGTAAACGTTTCGGCTAATGCCTTCATCAGTACAACATAAAATACATTCTTACAATACTTACATAAGTAATAATAACATTCTTAAAACATATTGTATTTTAAAATATTTATGTTAAATAAAAAGAAAGGAAAAACAAAAACAAACATGGACACAGGATATAGCAAAAAGGGGGAAGTATCCAAAGTTACAGTAAAAACCACAACGGGAACAAGATTATGCAGTTAAGTAAAATTATGAATTTGGTTAATTCCATATGGAGCCAACGTACCAAATCTTTTTATGAGTCTATTTTCCATGTGGACTCTATCATGGGTATTGCTTGCATATAAAATACCAGTTACTGCAATATCTGATATGCCGTTATGGTCAACACTGTTAAAATGTTTAGAAACAGGACATTGAGCCTGTTTATTTATATTATACAGGTGTTCTCTAAACCGATCTCCAAGACGACGACCAGTCTCACCCACGTAAATTTTATTACACCTCTTGCAAAGAATTGCATAAATCACGTTGCGACTTGTGCAAGTGAATCCATCTTTTATTAAGAATTTTTCAAGAGGGAAAGAAATGTTGTTAATTTCCATCACATATGGACAAGTATTGCAACGGTTACGGTTGCAACCTTTTGTTCCAATATATGCTTTCATTGTGGGAAGGTGACTTCTTACAAGAATATCTCTGAGGCTTCTATCTCTCCGGAAAGCAAAAAGAGGAGGTTTTTTGAAGACCTGCTGAGTTAGAGGGTCAGCCATAAGGATTGGTCGGTTTTTTGAGAATCACCTGGCGAGCTTTAAAATTATGAGGATGAAAAGTTAAAATAAATTTTGATCGATCACATTGATCAGAAACAGATGATTTAAATGTATCCTGTCTGGTCATGCCTTTAATTCGATTGACAGCGGATATTAAAACTGTTTCCGGGTATGACCTTCTTCGAAAAAAATCCAGCATTTCATTACTTTTCTGCAAAAAGTCTGCCTCATCACTGCAGAGTCTTTTAAGTATCAATAGTTGCGAAAATGGGATAGAGCTCTTACAAGATTCAGGATGGGACGACGTATACATAAGGAAACTATGGCTGTCTGTAGACTTGTAAAAAATTACCATACCATATACCATACCGTACCATTTACAATACAGTAGCTTATACCAAATCAAGTACCATACCATATACCATACCGTAACATTTACCATAAAGTGGCATTTACCATACTGTACAATATACCATACCATACCATTAACAATACAGTATCATATAATAAACCATACACCGTACCAATTACAATACGGTACCATTTACCATAAAACACCATAGACCATACTGTACAATATACCATACAATACCATTTACAATGCAGTAACATATACCAAACCATATACCGTACCATATACCATACCGAAAACAATTACCATAAAGTACCATGAACCATTCTCTACAATATACCATACCGTACCATTTACAATACCGTAACATATACCAAACCATATACCTTCAATATACCATAACGTAACAATTACGATGAAGTACAATATACCATACTGTAAAATATATCATACCGTAACATTTACCAAACCATATACCATACCGTAACATTTACCATAAAGAACCATATACCATACTGTACAATATACCATACCGTACCATTTACAATACAGTATCAAATATCAAACCAAATAACGTACCATATACCATACCGTAACATTTACCATAGAGTAAAATACACCATACTGTACAATATACCATACCGTACCATTTACAATACAGTAACATATACAAAACCATATAACGTACCAAATACTATACCGTAACATTTACAATATAGTACTAAATACCATACTGTACAATATAACATACCGTTCCATTAACAATACAGTAAAATTTACCAAACCATATACCATAACTTGTACCATACCGTAACATTTACCATTAAGAACCATATACCATACTGTACAATATACCATACCATACCATTTACAATACAGTATCAGATACCAAACCATATACCGTACCATATACCATACCGTAACATTTACCATAGATTACCATAGACCATACTGTACCATATACCATACCGTACCAAATAAAGTAACATATAAAAAACCATATTCTGTACCAATTACCATACCGTACCATTTACCATAAAGTACCATATTACATTCTGTAGAATATACCATATCGTACCATTTACAATACAGTAACATATACCAAACCATATACCGTAACATATACCATACCGTAACAATTACAATATAGTACCATATACCATACCGTAACATTTACCATAAAGTACCATATAACATACTGTACAATATACCATACCGCAACATTTACAATACAGTAACATATACCAATCCATATACCTTCCATATACCATACCGTAACAATTACGATGAAGTACAATATACCATACTGTAAAATATACCATACCGTAACATATACCAAACCATATACCATACCGTAACATTTACCATAAAGAACCATATACCATACTGTACAATATACCATACCGTACCATTAACAATACAGTAAATTATACAAAACAATATTCCGTACCAAATTACCATACCGTACCATTTACCATAAAGTGCCATATACTATACTGTACAATATACCATACCGTACCATTTACAATACAGTAACATTATACCAAACCATATACCATACCATATACCATACCGTAACATTTACCATAAAGTACCATATACCATACTGTACAATATACCATACCGTACCATTTACAATACAGTATACATATACCAAACCGTATACCGTTACCATGTACCATATCGTAAGAATTACAATAAATTACCATATACCATACCGTAACATTTACCATAAAGTGCCATATACCATACTGTACAATATACCATACCATACCATTTACAATACAGTATCATATACCAAACCATATACCGTTCCATATACCATATCGTAAGAATTACAATAAATTGGCATATACCATACCGTAACATTTATCCTTAAAGTGCCATATACCATACTGTACAATATACCATACCGTACCATTTACAATACAGTAACATATACCAAACCATATACCTTCCATATACCATACCGTAACAATTACGATGAAGTACAATATACCATACTGTAAAATATACCATACCGTAACATATACCAAACCATATACCATACCGTAACATTTACCATAAAGAACCATATACCATACTGAACAATATACCATACCGTACCATTTACAATAATGTAAATTATACAAAACCATATTCCGTACCAATTACCATACCGTACCATTTACCATAAAGTACCATATACCATACTGTACAATATACCATACCGTACAATTTACAAAACCGTATCAAATATCAAACCATATAACGTACAAAATACCATACCGTAACATTTACCATAAAGTGCCATTTACCATACTGTACAATATACCATACCGTACCATTTACAATACAGTATCATATACCGAACCATATACCGTACCAATTACCATACGGTAAGATTTACAATAAAGTACCATATACCATACTGTACAATATACCACACCGTAACAATTACAATACAGTATCATATACCAAACCATTTACAGTACCATATACCATACTGTACAATATACCATACAATACCATTTACAATACAGTAACATATAAAAAACCATATTCCGTACCAATTACCATAAAGTACCATATACCATACTGTACAATATACCATACCATAACATTTACAATACCGTAACATATACCAGACCATATAACGTACCATATAACATACCGTAACATTTACCATAAATTACCATATAACATACTGTACAATATACTATTCCGTACCATTTACAATACAGTAACATATACCAAACCATATACCATAACATGTACCATACCGTAACATTTACCATAAATAACCAAATACCATACTGTACAATATACCATACAATACAATTTACAATACAGTAACATATATATAAAACCATATACCATACCGTAACATTTACCATTGAGTACTATATACAATACTGTACACTATACCATACCGTACCATTTACAATACAGTATCATATACCAAATCAAGTACCATACCATATACCATACCATAACATTTACCATAAAGTGCCATATACCATTCTGTACAATATAACATACCGTACCATTTACAATACAGTAACATATACAAAACCATATTCCGTACCAATATACCATACCGTACCATTTACAATACAGTATCAAATATCAAACCGTATAACGTACAAAATACCATACCGTAACATTTACCATAAAGTGCCATTTACCATACTGTACAATATAAAATACAAAATACACAAACAAATTGTGCAATGAAAACAATAATTTGAGCTTTATTTTTAAACTGATACGACAGTAAACGTTTCGGCTAATGCCTTCATCAGTACAACATAAAATACATTCTTACAATACTTACATAAGTAATAATAATATTCTTAAAACATATTGTATTTTAAAATATTTATGTTAAATAATAAGAAAAACCCGTAAAAAACCAAGTTTTTGACTATAAATCCTTTATGTACGAGAAGTAATTAAAAGAATGTTCATTATAATACGCAGCGCCAGACCATCCAGAAATACAAAATTGCAGTTGTGTCGTAAAACATGTTTAATATAATGCGCACCGATCAGGAATATGTTTATAAAAAGAGCTGTCAATAAAATACGCACCTTATTGCGCGACAGAAAGGTTGTTCAATATAATACGCACCGCGACGCTCTATCTCAAAAAATAGCATGATACATAGGAATAAATAAAATAATCTAAAAAATCAATAATTTAATTACGGTACATGCGATCGATCTGAAATTTTGATACATTGTTTTTATCATCGGTACGAAACTGCCTGCAAAATTTCAGCTCGCTATCTTGCGAGCAAGTGGGTTAAAAATCGATCAAAAGTTTTGGCGAGGAAAAACAAAAACAAACATGGACACAGGATATAGGAAAAAGGGGGAAGTATCCAAAGTTACAGTAAAAACCACAACGGGAACAAGATTCTGCAGTTAAGTAAAATTATGAATTTGGTTAATTCCATATGGAGCCAACGTACCAAATCTTTTTATGAGTCTATTTTCCATGTGGACTCTATCATGGGTATTGCTTGCATATAAAATTCCAGTTACTGCAATATCTGATATGCCGTTATGGTCAACACTGTTAAAATGTTTAGACACAGGACATTGAGCCTGTTTATTTATATTATACAGGTGTTCTCTAAACCGATCTCCAAGACGACGACCAGTCTCACCCACGTAAATTTTATTACACCTCTTGCAAAGAATTGCATAAATCACGTTGCGACTTGTGCAAGTGAATCCATCTTTTATTAAGAATTTTTCAAGAGGGAAAGAAATGTTGTTAATTTCCATCACATATGGACAAGTATTGCAACGGTTACGGTTGCAACCTTTTGTTCCAATATGTGCTTTCATTGTGGGAAGGTGACTTCTTACAAGAATATCTCTGAGGCTTCTATCTCTCTGGAAAGCAAAAAGAGTAGGTTTTTTGAAGACCTGCTGAGTTAGAGGGTCAGCCATAAGGAGTGGTCAGTTTTTGAGAATCACCTGGCGGGCTTTAAAATTATGAGGATGAAAAGTTAAAATAAAATTTTGATCGATCACATTGACCAGAAACAGATGATTCAAATGTATCCTGTCTGGTCATGCCTTTAATTCGATTGACAGCGGATATTAAAACTGTTTCCGGGTATGACCTTCTTCGAAAAAAATCTAGCATTTCATTACTTTTCTCCAAAAAGTCTGCCTCATCACTGCAGAGTCTTTTAAGTATCAATAGTTGCGAAAATGGGATAGAGCTCTTACAAGATTCAGGATGGGACGACGTATACATAAGGAAACTATGGCTGTCTGTAGACTTGTAAAAAATAACCATACCATATACCATACCGTACCATTTACAATACAGTAACTTATACCAAATCAAGTACCATACCATATACCATTCCGTAAAATTTACCATCAAGTGCCATATACCATACTGTACAATATACCATACCATACCATTCACAATACAGTATCATATATTAAACCATACACCGTACCAATTACAATACGGTACAATTTACCATAAAACACCATAGACCATACTGTACAATATACCATACAATACCATTTACAATGCAGTAACATATACCAAACCATATACCGTACCATATACCATACCGTAACAATTACCATAAAGTACCATGAACCATTCTCTACAATATACCATACCGTACCATTTACAATACCGTAACATATATCAAACCATATACATTCAATATACCATAACGTAACAATTACGATGAAGTACAATATACCATACTGTAAAATATATCATACCGTAACATATACCAAACCATATACCATACCGTAACATTTACAATAAAGTACAATATACCATACTGTACAATATACCATACAGTACCATTTACATTAAAGTAAATTATGCAAAACCATATTCCGTACCAATTACCATACCGTACCATTTACCATAAAGTACCATATACCATTCTGTACAATATACCATACCGTACCATTTACAATACAGTATCAAATACCAAACCAAATAACGTACCATATACCATACCGTAACATTTACCATAGAGTAAAATACACCATACTGTACAATATACCATACCGTACCATTTACAATACAGTAACATATACAAAACCATATAACGTACCAAATACTATACCATAACATTTACAATATAGTACTACATACCATACTGTACAATATAACATACCGTTCCATTAACAATACAGTAAAATTTACCAAACCATATACCATAACTTGTACCATACCGTAACATTTACCATTAAGAACCATATACCATACTGTACAATATACCATACCATACCATTTACAATACAGTACCAGATACCAAACCATATACCGTACCATATACCATACCGTAACATTTACCATAGATTACCATAGACCATACTGTACCATATACCATACCGTACCAAATACAGTAACATATAAAAAACCATATTCTGTACCAATTACCATACCGTACCATTTACCATAAAGTACCATATTACATTCTGTAGAATATACCATATCGTACCATTTACAATACAGTAACATATACCAAACCATATACCGTAACATATACCATACCGTAACAATTACAATATAGTACCATATACCATACCGTAACATTTACCATAAAGTACCATATAACATACTGTACAATATACCATACCGTAACATTTACAATACAGTAACATATACCAATCCATATACCTTCCATATACCATACCGTAACAATTACGATGAAGTACAATATACCATACTGTAAAATATACCATACCGTAACATAT
>CALYLW010001616.1:0-111595 GCA_944989445.1 Ampullaceana balthica | reverse complement strand
TTGTTCTGTATTTTTTTTATTGCAAGCACAGCTGAAAACCCAGTTTCACACAAATATGACGTGTTGAAAGGAATCAGAAACTTTAAAGCTCGATCAGAAATTATTCCTTCGCTTCAACCACAAATCGCACAGCATTTCTTTTTTAAATTCGTTCTTCAATTCACCATCACATGATATCTCAACAAACTGGTCTCTTTCAAAAACTGAATAATCAGCCGGCAACACCACATCCGAAAATGGATTTCGAATCCATTCCTTATTATCCAACTGTTCAGGAAAATATGATTGAAAATTCAGTATCAGTTGAGAGCAATGCTTCTTAATGTCTTCAATCAAATTAGCATGAAGTTGCAGCTTATTCTCCATCACAAAAGACTCAAGAGAAGAAAATGAAGCTACACAAGATTTCTCAAGATCTGACAAAATGAACTGAAGCTTTTTTACTATTGCATTTATCTTATCCACAACAGTAAATGGAGTGATATTTCTTCCTTGCAAACTCGTATTCAGTTCGTTTAGTTTCCCAAAAATATCCGCCAAATATGCCAAACGCATTAACCACAATTCGTCCAAAAGTAAATGCGATGTTTCAAATTTGCTGTTCAACAGAAACATTTGTACTTCTGAGCGTAGTTCAAAAAGCCGAGTTAAAACTTTCCCTCGAGATAGCCAGCGTACTTCCGTGTGCAAAAGAAGGTTATTGTGTTCACTTCCCATTTCATTGCAAATTATTGTAAACATGCGTGAGTTTAGAGCTCGAGCTTTTATGAAGTTAACTATCTTAACAGCCTGGTCTAAAACTGTTTTTAAAGTGTCGGGCATGGCTTTGGATGCCGATGCTTCACGGTGGATGCTGCAGTGTGTGAAGTTGGCTCTCGGTGCAACTTGCTTAATTTGAGTAACCACTCCACCATGTTTGCCTGTCATAGCAGCTGCCCCATCAGAACAAACCCCAACACAGTTTTTCCAATTTATTTCATTGGCAACAACAAAATCTTTAATTTTTAAAAATATTTCATTAGCAGTTGTCCGCTCAGCTAAAGATTCGCAGAACAAAAATTCTTCCTCAACTGCCTGTTCATGTTCATACCTAACATACGTCATCAATTGAGCAAAGTTTGTAATATCAGTACTCTCATCTAACTGAATTGCAAAGTATCTGCTTTTCTGTATCCTTTGAATGAGGATTTTCTTTACTTCACAAGCTAAATCTTGAATGCGTCTGGAAACAGTGTTATCCGACAAAGGAACATTATCAAGTTTTTTGGCAGCATTCTGTCCTAACAAACAAGTTACAATATCTTTAGCAGCAGGTAATATTAGGCTCTCCCCAATAGTGTGTGGTTTCCCTGTTTGAGCAATTCGCAAACTGACCAAATAAGACGCTTCCAATGCTTGTAAGTTAATATTGGTAAATGACTTTAAACTTGTCTTACTTAGTTGCATTTCAATTTTTTTTCTTTTAAAAATTCAAGTGGTTTATCTTTATAAAGGATATGTTTTGTATTGAAATGGCGCTGAAGCAGAGAGGGTTTCATTGAATGATTTGAAAGTTTTTCACTGCAAATGACACATTGAGGCTGGGGTTCATTTTTGTCACCACACCAAGTAAATCCAAAGTATGAATAGCGTTCGTCATACCGTCTAATAATCTTTCGCTGCTTACGAGTGCCATCATCTTCATTCTGGTTAAAATTCAAGCTTTGTTCTCGAGTGCTAGCCTTGGTGGATTCATTACTAACCTTAGCATTGGCCGGTTCTAACTTTCTTTTAAGCGGTTGATTTTTTAACCATTTATCCATTGATGGGTTTAAAGATTAAGAATTGTAACAATAATTTTAATTAGGATTATATTGTTTATAAATTTTATTTAATGCTAATTATGCACTATATGTGCTTATAAGTATAATAACTATATTACAATCTATGAGTTTATGATCTGCGCTGTAAAAAAAATATTTGAAACGATTAGGCCCCCAATTGCGACTTCTAGTCGCAGCGACCGTAAAATCATTGTCGCAAAAAATTTACAAGAGGCGCACCAGACACAGATAAATAATTGAATTTAGTAGTTTTGCAATGGATTTCTTTAGAAATTGCGTGCCTTTATTGAATAGAATAGGTGCTGGTTGATGGTATTGGAATTGTTCGACATCAATCTGTTTACCTTTTAATATATTCAATTGTGTTGCTTCATACGACGTTACAGAATACAGACTTTTACTATAGAATTGTGGCTGAACAATGCCTGTCCGTGTGTTCCATTGGAAAATAATTGGACTGGTTGCATAATTTTAATCGCTGCGATTGTTCAGTCCCATTTGTGTGCATTTGTAATTGAAACATTGTGTTCCATTTTCGCGACTGAACAATCGCACGGCTAGAAATCGCAAGTGGAGGCCTAGCCTAAACCTGGTTTGAATCATATAGCTAGTGGCTAGGCCAATATTCAAAAAGTTCTCGACCGAACAATCGTGCGACTAGAAATCGTAAGTGGAGGCCTAGCATAAGTAAATTTGGTATTTCAAACATATAGCCAGTGGCTAGGCCAATATTCAAAAATGTTGGCACGGAACCTAGAATGTATCTTCACAAACTTATTAATTATACATTTCCACATGAAAATTTAAATAAACTACGAACACCGCATAAAAGTGCCAAATCTAAAGTAAAACTGCCAAGACTACCTCCACAGTCCACAGTATACTATTTACGTCTGTGCTACCTCTACCAGAAAACAGAATTCCTTCGCACAGTTGCCAGTTGGCACGTTTACAACCATAGATTATTTAATTGTAGAATCAAAACTATAATAGGAGATATTCGTATGCAATTGTGTTGGAAGATAGATATTTTTGAGTATAAATAATAAGTATTTATGGAAGAGAATTAAAAGTTTTTTCAAAAAAAGCCAATTAGAATAATAGGTTACGTAGGGTCGTAGGCCTATGAATTGGCCATCGCCGCCATGTTAATGCACTACTTGGCACATCTGCATTTGATTTTTAGAAATCTGTTGCGTTTGGGAATTATTTTGCTTCAAACTATTGCCTAAATTTGTTCCAATTAAAATATTTTTGTAATTACTAGTTAACTAATAAAAAGTTTTAAAAAATAAAATTGTAGCAATAGATACAATCAAAGAAATATGAACACAATTTAAATTGTTTTCAAAATTTTTCGCGTACCACCTAGAGAGGCCTGGCGTACCACCAGTGGTACGCGTACCACAGTTTGTAAAACCGCTGGTTTAGAGAACACCTGTATAATATAAATAAACAGGCTCAATGTCCTGTGTCTAAACATTTTAACAGTGTTGACCATAACGGCATATCAGATATTGCAGTAACTGGAATTTTATATGCAAGCAATACCCATGATAGAGTCCACATGGAAAATAGACTCATAAAAAGATTTGGTACGTTGGCCCCACATTCCAACAACACAAAACCAACCATCCTCCACAATAACCCTAATATTAAAAACCATACCCAAATTCACAACCCCAAAAACCCACACACCATATACCATAAATAAAATAAAAACCAAACAAAAACAACCCAACCCACAAAACCCACCCCCACTAAAACCTCCAAAACAACAACCAACATACCTACATACTACATAAAAACATACTACATCATCCTTCAACTCTCCCCTATGTGTAATTACACCCCTAAACCCAAACCCTACCCACAAAAACCCATTCCACAAATAATATAAAAAATACAAACACAATAACCCTAACTAGACACATTCAAACCAAATAACTACATTACAATAATACCTAAACAAATTTAAATCACAAATAAACCATAAACCAATAACAATTCCCCCACACCCTATACATTACACATACATAATTAAACTTAACAAACATTACATAACTTACCACATACTCCAACAAACTTACACACCCCCTTGCTCTCCATAAACTCGCTCTCCTATTCTCTCTTACACCCCGTGTGTGTATTTAATTTAAAAACAATAAACTACACCCCCCACAGAGACAGACACCGCGTCTCTCTTTACACAGCTATGCCAGCATAGTTTTGTAATGTGTGTGTGTGTGTTCCACCCCTTGAATATGAGAGACTATGCCCTCCCCCTACTGTTCAAATCCCCCCTCCCTCCATGTTATGTACATAATTCCAACTATATTTCACCCAATCCCCCCCCAGACCTCGCGCCACAGGTGTGGAAATATATGTTGTGTGTTTGTATTGTGTACTTAGGTGCACATATTGTGTGTGATGTATAGTTGAGATATAGAAAGAGGTGTGGGGTTCGATCTGTTGTCACGCTTCTCTACCTATACTAGCACCCTCCTCCGCGCTCTCCTCCATGCGCCCCCCCTATTTCTCCAATAGTACCCTCTGAATAGAAGATTTGTATATGTTAGGTGTCTCTCATGGGTGATCGTTATGGTAGAGAGAGAGAGATAGAGAGATGTTTATTGTATTTGTAAATTGTGTGTGTGTGTGTGTATGGTGCTCTGCGCGTCGCGCTCGCGGGACTGTTGGATTTTTGTATATGTACTGTAATGTAAATGGTACGGTATGGTATATCGCAGCGGTTTTCAAACTTTATTTTTATTGTACCACTTTGGAAAACAATCAAATTTTGGCGTACCACATGCAGCTAAAATCCGATAAAAAAAAGCAGCAGGTGGGCACGAAGTCCCCTTGCAATTAAAGAAAACATCATACAGTACGTTAAAGGTATGGGTACTAACTAGGCCTATAAAGGTAAACTTAGACATAGAAAAGTTAATATTTTATTTTATGGAGCTCATTCTGAGTATCAATAAAAAATGAAAATAGAAATGTTAATGTGAGCTGTGAGCTTGTATATTTGCAATGTCAGGTTTTATGTTTGTTAATTTTAATCGCAAATCTGGTTCAAGTTGAAGCTTTGTTCTGTATTTTTTTTTATTGCAAGCACAGCTGAAAACCCAGTTTCACACAAATATGACGTGTTGAAAGGAATCAGAAACTTTAAAGCTCGATCAGAAATTATTCCTTCGCTTCAACCGAAAATCGCACAGCATTTCTTTTTTAAATTCGTTCTTCAATTCACCATCACATGAAATCTCAACAAACTGGTCTCTTTCAAAAACTGAATAATCAGCCGGCAACACCACATCCGAAAATGGATTTCGAATCCATTCCTTCTTATCCAACTGTTCAGGAAAATATGATTGAAAATTCAGTATCAGTTGAGAGCAATGCTTCTTAATGTCTTCAATCAAATTAGCATGAAGTTGCAGCTTATTCTCCATCACAAAAGACTCAAGAGAAGAAAATGAAGCTACACAAGATTTCTCAAGATCTGACAAAATGAACTGAAGCTTTTTTACTATTGCATTTATCTTATCCACAACAGTAAATGGAGTGATATTTCTTCCTTGCAAACTCGTATTCAGTTCGTTTAGTTTCCCAAAAATATCCGCCAAATATGCCAAACGCATTAACCACAATTCGTCCAAAAGTAAATGCGATGTTTCAAATTTGCTGTTCAACAGAAACATTTGTACTTCTGAGCGTAGTTCAAAAAGCCGAGTTAAAACTTTCCCTCGAGATAGCCAGCGTACTTCCGTGTGCAAAAGAAGGTTATTGTGTTCACTTCCCATTTCATTGCAAATTATTGTAAACATGCGTGAGTTTAGAGCTCGAGCTTTTATGAAGTTAACTATCTTAACAGCCTGGTCTAAAACTGTTTTTAAAGTGTCGGGCATGGCTTTGGATGCCGATGCTTCACGGTGGATGCTGCAGTGTGTGAAGTTGGCTCTCGGTGCAACTTGCTTAATTTGAGTAACCACTCCACCATGTTTGCCTGTCATAGCAGCTGCCCCATCAGAACAAACCCCAACACAGTTTTTCCAATTTATTTCATTGGCAACAACAAAATCTTTAATTTTTAAAAATATTTCATTAGCAGTTGTCCGCTCAGCTAAAGATTCGCAGAACAAAAATTCTTCCTCAACTGCCTGTTCATGTTCATACCTAACATACGTCATCAATTGAGCAAAGTTTGTAATATCAGTACTCTCATCTAACTGAATTGCAAAGTATCTGCTTTTCTGTATCCTTTGAATGAGGATTTTCTTTACTTCACAAGCTAAATCTTGAATGCGTCTGGAAACAGTGTTATCCGACAAAGGAACATTATCAAGTTTTTTGGCAGCATTCTGTCCTAACAAACAAGTTACAATATCTTTAGCAGCAGGTAATATTAGGCTCTCCCCAATAGTGTGTGGTTTCCCTGTTTGAGCAATTCGCAAACTGACCAAATAAGACGCTTCCAATGCTTGTAAGTTAATATTGGTAAATGACTTTAAACTTGTCTTACTTAGTTGCATTTCAATTTTTTTTCTTTTAAAAAATTCAAGTGGTTTATCTTTATAAAGGATATGTTTTGTATTGAAATGGCGCTGAAGCAGAGAGGGTTTCATTGAATGATTTGAAAGTTTTTCACTGCAAATGACACATTGAGGCTGGGGTTCATTTTTGTCACCACACCAAGTAAATCCAAAGTATGAATAGCGTTCGTCATACCGTCTAATAATCTTTCGCTGCTTACGAGTGCCATCATCTTCATTCTGGTTAAAATTCAAGCTTTGTTCTCGAGTGCTAGCCTTGGTGGATTCATTACTAACCTTAGCATTGGCCGGTTCTAACTTTCTTTTAAGCGGTTGATTTTTTAACCATTTATCCATTGATGGGTTTAAAGATTAAGAATTGTAACAATAATTTTAATTAGGATTATATTGTTTATAAATTTTATTTAATGCTAATTATGCACTATATGTGCTTATAAGTATAATAACTATATTACAATCTATGAGTTTATGATCTGCGCTGTAAAAAAAATATTTGAAACGATTAGGCCCCCAATTGCGACTTCTAGTCGCAGCGACCGTAAAATCATTGTCGCAAAAAATTTACAAGAGGCGCACCAGACACAGATAAATAATTGAATTTAGTAGTTTTGCAATGGATTTCTTTAGAAATTGCGTGCCTTTATTGAATAGAATAGGTGCTGGTTGATGGTATTGGAATTGTTCGACATCAATCTGTTTACCTTTTAATATATTCAATTGTGTTGCTTCATACGACGTTACAGAATACAGACTTTTACTATAGAATTGTGGCTGAACAATGCCTGTCCGTGTGTTCCATTGGAAAATAATTGGACTGGTTGCATAATTTTAATCGCTGCGATTGTTCAGTCCCATTTGTGTGCATTTGTAATTGAAACATTGTGTTCCATTTTCGCGACTGAACAATCGCACGGCTAGAAATCGCAAGTGGAGGCCTAGCCTAAACCTGGTTTGAATCATATAGCTAGTGGCTAGGCCAATATTCAAAAAGTTCTCGACCGAACAATCGTGCGACTAGAAATCGTAAGTGGAGGCCTAGCATAAGTAAATTTGGTATTTCAAACATATAGCCAGTGGCTAGGCCAATATTCAAAAATGTTGGCACGGAACCTAGAATGTATCATCACAAACTTATTAATTATACATTTCCACATGAAAATTTAAATAAACTACGAACACCGCATAAAAGTGCCAAATCTAAAGTAAAACTGCCAAGACTACCTCCACAGTCCACAGTATACTATTTACGTCTGTGCTACCTCTACCAGAAAACAGAATTCCTTCGCACAGTTGCCAGTTGGCACGTTTACAACCATAGATTATTTAATTGTAGAATCAAAACTATAATAGGAGATATTCGTATGCAATTGTGTTGGAAGATAGATATTTTTGAGTATAAATAATAAGTATTTATGGAAGAGAATTAAAAGTTTTTTCAAAAAAAGCCAATTAGAATAATAGGTTACGTAGGGTCGTAGGCCTATGAATTGGCCATCGCCGCCATGTTAATGCACTACTTGGCACATCTGCATTTGATTTTTAGAAATCTGTTGCGTTTGGGAATTATTTTGCTTCAAACTATTGCCTAAATTTGTTCCAATTAAAATATTTTTGTAATTACTAGTTAACTAATAAAAAGTTTTAAAAAATAAAATTGTAGCAATAGATACAATCAAAGAAATATGAACACAATTTAAATTGTTTTCAAAATTTTTCGCGTACCACCTAGAGAGGCCTGGCGTACCACCAGTGGTACGCGTACCACAGTTTGAAAACCGCTGTGGTATGGTATATTGTACAGTATGGTATATGGTTCTTAATGGTAAATGTTACGGTATGGTATATGGTTTGGTATATGTTACGGTATGATATATTTTACAGTATGGTATATTGTACTTCATCGTAATTGTTACGGTATGGTATATGGAAGGTATATGGTTTGGTATATGTTACTGTATTGTAAATGTTACGGTATGGTATATTGTACAGTATGGTATATGGTACGGTATATGGTTTGGTATATGTTATTGCATTGTAAATGGTATTGTATTGTATATTGTACAGTATGTTATATGGTACATTATTGTAAATGTTACGGTATGGTATTTTGTACGTTATATGGTTTGATATTTGATACTGTATTGTAAATGGTACGGTATGGTATATTGTACAGTATGGTATATGGTACTTTATTGTAAATGTTACGGTATGGTAATTGGTAAGGAATATAGTTTTGTATATGTTACTGTATTGAAAATGGTACGTTATGGTGTATTGTACAGAATGTTATATGGTACTTTATGGTAAATGGTACGGTATGGTAATTGGTACGGAATATGGTTTTTTATGTAACTGTATTGTAAATGCCACGGTATGTTATATTGTACAGTATGGTATATGGTACTTTTTGGTAAATGGTAATTGGTACTGTATGGTAATTGGTACGGAATATGGTTTTTTATATGTTACTGTATTGTAAAAGGTATTGTATGGTATATTGTACAGTATGGTATATGGTACTTTATGGTAAACGTTACGGTATGTTATATGGTTTGGTATATGTTACGGTATGGTGTATTTTACAGTATGGTATATTGTACTTCATGGTAATTGTTACGGTATGGTATATGGTACTGTATATGGTTTGGTATATTATACTGTATTGTATTTGTTACGGTGTGGTATATTGTACAGTAGTGTAAATGTTACGGTATATGTATATGGTTTGGTATATGTTACGGTATGGTATATTTTACAGTATGGTATATTGTACTTCATCGTAATTGTTACGGTATGGTATATGGAAGGTATATGGTTTGGTATATGTTACTGTATTGTAAATGTTACGGTATGGTATATTGTACAGTATGGTATATGGTACGGTATATGGTTTGGTATATGTTATTGCATTGTAAATTGTATATTTTACAGTATGGTATATTGTACTTCATCGTAATTGTTACGGTATGGTATATGGAAGGTATATGGTTTGGTATATGTTACTGTATTGTAAATGTTACGGTATGGTATATTGTACAGTATGGTATATGGTACGGTATATGGTTTGGTATATGTTATTGCATTGTAAATGGTATTGTATTGTATATTGTACAGTATGTTATATGGTACTTTATTGTAAATGTTACGGTATGGTATTTTGTACGTTATATGGTTTGATATTTGATACTGTATTGTAAATGGTACGGTATGGTATATTGTACAGTATGGTATATGGTACTTTATTGTAAATGTTACGGTATGGTAATTGGTAAGGAATATAGTTTTGTATATGTTACTGTATTGAAAATGGTACGTTATGGTGTATTGTACAGAATGTTATATGGTACTTTATAGTAAATGGTACGGTATGGTAATTGGTACGGAATATGGTTTTTTATGTTACTGTATTCTAAATGCCACGGTATGTTATATTGTACAGTATGGTATATGGTACTTTTTGGTAAATGGTAATTGGTACTGTATGGTAATTGGTACGGAATATGGTTTTTTATATGTTACTGTATTGTAAAAGGTATTGTATGGTATATTGTACAGTATGGTATATGGTACTTTATGGTAAACGTTACGGTATGTTATATGGTTTGGTATATGTTACGGTATGGTGTATTTTACAGTATGGTATATTGTACTTCATGGTAATTGTTACGGTATGGTATATGGTACTGTATATGGTTTGGTATATTATACTGTATTGTAATTGTTACGGTGTGGTATATTGTACAGTAGTGTAAATGTTACGGTATAGGTATATGGTTTGGTATATGTTACGGTATGGTATATTTTACAGTATGGTATATTGTACTTCATCGTAATTGTTACGGTATGGTATATGGAAGGTATATGGTTTGGTATATGTTACTGTATTGTAAATGGTACTATATGGTATATTCTACAGAATGTTATATGGTACTTTATGGTAAATGGTACGGTATGGTAATTTGGTACGGAATATGGTTTTGCATAATTTACTTTATTGTAAATGGTACTGTATGGTATATTGTACAGTATGGTATATGGTTTGGTATATGTTATGGTATGATATATTTTACAGTATGGTATATTGTATTTCATCGTAATTGTTACGGTATGGTATATGGAAGTTATATGGTTTGGTATATGTTACGGTATTGTAAATGGTATTGTATGTATATTGTACAGTATGTACAGTATTGTAGAGAATGGTTCATGGTACTTTATGGTAATTGTTACGGTATGGTATATGGTACGGTATATGGTTTGGTATATGTTACTGCATTGTAAATGGTATTGTATGGTATATTGTACAGTATGGTCTATGGTGTTTTATGGTAAATGGTACCGTATTGTAATTGGTACGGTGTATGGTTTAATATATGATACTGTATTGTGAATGGTATTGTATGGTATATTGTACAGTATGGTATATGGCACTTTATGGTAAATGTTACGGTATGGTATTTGGTATGGTACTTGATTTGGTATAAGTTACTGTATTGTAAATGGTACGGTATGGTATATGGTATGGTAATTGTTTACAAGTCTACAGACAGCCATAGTTTCCTTATGTATACGTCGTCCCATCCTGAATCTTGTAAGAGCTCTATCCCATTTTCGCAACTATTGATACTTAAAAGACTCTGCAGTGATGAGTCAGACTTTTTGGAGAAAAGTAATGAAATGCTGGATTTTTTTCGAAGAAGGTCATACCCGGAAACAGTTTTAATATCCGCTGTCAATCGAATTAAAGGCATGACCAGACAGGATACATTTAAATCATCTGTTTCTGGTCAATGTGATCGATCAAAATTTATTTTAACTTTTCATCCTCATAATTTTAAAGCCCGCCAGGTGATTCTCAAAAACTGACCAATCCTTATGGCTGACCCTCTAACTCAGCAGGTCTTCAAAAAACCTCCTCTTTTTGCTTTCCGGAGAGATAGAAGCCTCAGAGATATTCTTGTAAGAAGTCACCTTCCCACAATGAAAGCACATATTGGAACAAAAGGTTGCAACCGTAACCGTTGCAATACTTGTCCATATGTGATGGAAATTAACACATTTCTTTCCCTCTTGAAAAATTCTTAATAAAAGATGGATTCACTTGCACAAGTCGCAACGTGATTTATGCAATTCTTTGCAAGAGGTGTAATAAAATTTACGTGGGTGAGACTGGTCGTCGTCTTGGAGATCGGCTTAGAGAACACCTGTATAATATAAATAAACAGGCTCAATGTCCTGTGTCTAAACATTTTAACAGTGTTGACCATAACGGCATATCAGATATTGCAGTAACTGGAATTTTATATGCAAGCAATACCCATGATAGAGTCCACATGGAAAATAGACTCATAAAAAGATTTGGTACGTTGGCTCCATATGGAATTAACCAAATTCATAATTTTACTTAACTGCAGAATCTTGTTCCCGTTGTGGTTTTTACTGTAACTTTGGATACTTCCCCCTTTTTCCTATATCCTGTGTCCATGTTTGTTTTTGTTTTTCCTTTCTTTTTATTTAACATAAATATTTTAAAATACAATATGTTTTAAGAATATTATTATTACTTATGTAAGTATTGTAAGAATGTATTTTATGTTGTACTGATGAAGGCATTAGCCGAAACGTTTACTGTCGTATCAGTCTAAAAATAAAGCTCAAATTATTGTTTTCATTGCACAATTTGTCTGTGTATTTTGTATTTTATATTGTACAGTATGGTAAATGGCACTTTATGGTAAATGTTACGGTATGGTATTTTGTACGTTATATGGTTTGATATTTGATACTGTATGGTAAATGGTACGGTATGGTTTATTGTACAGTATGGTATATGGTTATTTATGGTAAATGTTACGGTATGATATATAGTTTGGTAAATGTTACGTATGGAATATTGTACAGTATGGTATATGGTACTTTATTGTAAATGTTACGGCATGGTAATTGGTAAGGAATATAGTTTTGTATATGTTACTGTATTGTAAATGGTACGTTATGGTATATTGTACAGTATGTTATATGGTACTTTATGGTAAATGGTACGGTATGGTAATTGGTACGGAATATGGTTTTTTATATGTTACTGTATTGTAAATGGTACGGCATGGTATATTGTACATTATGGTATATGGTACTTTATTGTAAATGGTAATTGGTACTGTATGGTAATTGGTACGGAACATGAATTTTTATATGTTACTGTATTGTAAATGGTATTGTATGGTATATTGTACAGTATGTTATATGGTTCTTTATGGTAAATGGTACGGTATGTTATATGGTTTGGTAAATGTTACGGTATGGTCATTGGTACGGAATATGGTTTTGTATATGTTACTGTATTGTAAATGGTACGGTATGGTGTATTGTACAGTATGGTCTATGGTACTTTATGGTTAATGATACCGTATGGTAATTCGTACTGTATATGGTTTGGTATATGATACTCTATTGTAAATGGTACGGTATGGTATATTGTACAGTATGGTATATGGCACTTTATGGTAAATGTTACGTTATGGTATTTTGTACGTTATATGGTTTGATATTTGATACTGTGTTGTAAATGGTACGGTGTGGTATATTGTACAGTATGGTATATGGTTCTTTATGGTGAAATGTTACGGTATTTTAATTGGTACGGAATATGGTTTTGTATATGTTACTGTATTGTAAATGGTACGGTATAGTATATTGTACAGTATGGTTTATGGTACTTTATGGTAAATGGTACGGTATGGTAATTGGTACGGAATATGGTTTTGTATATGTTACTGTATTTTAAATGGTACGGTATGGTATATTGTACAGTATGGTGTATGGTTCTTAATGGTAAATGTTACGGTATGGTACATGCTATAGTATATGGTTTGGTAAATGTTACTTTATTGTAAATGGTACGGAATGGTATATTGTACAGTATGGTATATGGTACTTTATGGTAAATGGTACGGTATGGTAATTGGTACGGAATATGGTTTTTTATATGTTACTGTATTGTAAATTGTATGGTATGTTATATTGTACAGTTTGGTATCTGGTACTTTATTGTAAATGTTACGGTATGGTAATTGGTACGGAATATGATTTTGTATATGTTCTGTATTGTAAATGGTACGGTATGGTATATTGTACAGTATGTTACAAGGTACTTTATGGTAAATGTTACGGTATGCTATATGGTACTTTATTGTAATTGTTACGGTATGGTATATGAAACGGTATATTGTTTGGTATATGTTACTGTATTGTAAATTGTACGGTATGGTATATTGTACAGTATGGTAAATGTTACGGTATGGTATATGGTATATTGTACAGTATGGTATATGGTACTTTATGGTAAATGGTACGGTATGGTAATTGGTACGGAATATGGTTTTGTATATGTTACTGTATTTTAAATGGTATGGTATGGTGTATTGTACAGTATGGTATATGGTTCTTAATGGTAAATGTTACGGTATGGTACATGCTATAGTATATGGTTTGGTAAATGTTACTTTATTGTAAATGGTACGGAATGGTATATTGTACAGTATGGTATATGGTACTTTATGGTAAATGGTACGGTATGGTAATTGGTACGGAATATGGTTTTTTATATGTTAATGTATTGTAAATTGTATGGTATGTTATATTGTACAGTATGGTATATGGTACTTTATTGTAAATGTTACGGTATGGTAATTGGTACGGAATATGATTTTGTATATGTTCTGTATTGTAAATGGTACGGTATGGTATATTGTACAGTATGTTATAAGGTACTTTATGGTAAATGTTACGGTATGCTATATGGTACTTTATTGTAATTGTTACGGTATGGTATATGAAACGGTATATTGTTTGGAATATGTTACTGTATTGTAAATTGTACGGTATGGTATATTGTACAGTATGGTAAATGTTACGGTATGGTATATGGTATATTGTACATCATGGTATATGGTACTTTATGGTAAATGTTACGGTATGGTATATGGTTTGGTAAATGTTACTTTATTGTAAATGTTACGGTATGGTATATTGTACAGTATGGTATATGGTACTGTATGGTAAATGTTACGGTATGGTATATGGTACTGTATATGGTTTTGTATATTTTACTGTATTGTAAATGGTACAGTATGGTATATTGTACAGTATGGTATATGGTACTGTACTCTAAATGTTACGGTATGGTATATGGTACGGTATATGGTTTGGTATATGTTACTGTATTGGTAATGTTATAGTATGGTATATCGTACGGTATATGGTTTGGTGTATGTTACTAAATTGTAAATGGTACGGTATGGTATATTGTACTGTATGGTTAATGTTAAGTTATTGTATAATGGTACGGTATATGGTTTGGTATATGTTACTGTATTGTAAATGGTACGGTATGGTATATTGTACAGTATGGTATATGGTACTGTATGGTAAATGTTACGGTATGGTATATGGTACTGTATATGGTTTTGTATTTTTTACTGTATTGTAAATGGTACAGTATGGTATATTGAACAGTATGGTATATGGTACTTTATGGTAAGTGCAGGGTTGTTAACAATACTATAAAAAATTATTGGCAATACCAATACCAATAATGCCTGTAAAATCTATTGGCAATACCAATACCAATACAATTTTAAAACCAGTAATGCAATACCAATACCAATATTTATTTAATATTGCCTTACCAATACCAATATTTGGGTCATTTGACGAATAAAACGCAAATACGTAATTCATCGCTCTATGACACTCTATATCACTTACATCGATAAACGATAACAACATTTTTGGCTAATTTAGACAATGTATTTTTAACCAAATTTTGTTCAATAGTAAACACTTGATTTATGTTAAAAATTTGTATTTTTGTGATCTACTTATAGGAAATACCGCACTTTTTAACATGAAACTTCACCTTTCAAGTATTTTGACTGGTTATAGCTGTGGAAATTATCGTAGCTCTACTTCCTTGTCTAGGTAAAATAACCGATAGACTAAATAGCACCTAAGATGGTATTTAATTAATAGAAAAAAGTATTCACATATAATTTTATTTATTGTTATTTATTTTAATTTCCATAATGATACAAATGGTTCACAATTTTATTATTTTATATTAAACCTTGCGCGGACTCCATGATGGTTTTAAAGACCCCTATATCATTTTTAATTTTCCATGGATCCCCTGAATGGTTACGAGGGACTCCTGGGGGAACGTAGGGACCACTTTGGGAACCACTGATCTGATTGGATAATATATAATAGGTATTATCATACATATTATGGCAGAAATAGGAAATTTATTAGCGTTGTTGGAAGATCGCTGATGAGAATTTATAACATTTCGAAATGCATATATTGAATTTTGTTGAGAGACAAGGGCTGGAATCGTCTATGTTTACTTCTACCCCTATGAGAGCTACGCCTTCGTTCGTGTGTGTAACATGCAGAGAAGACTGCTATTCAAATATCAGTCTTACACACCCAAGATCTGCCTGCAGTCGATAAGATGAATCCATCTTCTCTAGCAGACGGAAAGACGCCCATACACTTTTGGATTAATAAGAAAGATTTAGCAACTAAATGGAAGACTTAGAGAGGGACTTTACAGTCTAGAAAGTAAAGCGTCAAGAGATGTGGAAAAGTAAAGTTAGACACACTGATTTAAGGAAATGACTAGAAAACAATGAATAAAGGAAAAGGTAGAAAACAATGATTGAAGTGGAAGCCCATGACAAAAAGATGAATTTTAAATGTTAAAAAAACATTATTTTAAACTCTATAATTGGAATCCTTGATTAAAAGAGATGCATAAGAACTGTGAGTCACCTAACTGCAGATAAAATTATTTAATTTTGTATCGCTGCTAATTGGTGAAAATTAACTAAATGTGGAACAATTTTGTGCTGAACTGTCGTAACCAATATCATTTAATTTAATTTTTTTTAAAATGAAATTAATAACATGAGTGACTCTTTGCGTGAAGTTATTTGTGGGATGAAGAGCGTTGCTAGTAAAATGAGTGGGACGGAATGGTCGCTTCGGAATAGCCCGACACTCATCGGTATTGCATCTGATGCTGAGCCTAAGATCCGTACAGCGACTGTAATCATATGTGACTAGCACCTAACACCTAACATAATGGACTTCGGCATTGCCTGCCAGGAGTTGTCGGTTTCGGGTTGCGGTGAGCTCTGCAACCCTGTCCGTCTGTCGAGCCATGTAGAGGCCAACCTCTTTTCGACAGGGAAACAGTATAAACACCTGTTTCCAATTCGCTGGGCAGTCTCTACACGTATGCTACGCCACCGCCTGCTGTCACATAGACCAGAGGTTCTCAAACTTCGGTCAGCGTATCACGAGTCACGAGACGACGCAGGGGTCCGCACAATTGGGCAGACATGACTTTAAATTAACTTAACAAAATACCAGTTTCTCTTTTTATCCTATAGGATATATAGTATACATGTTGTTAATGATTTATCAATCCTCCCATCATTACTTGTGATTTTGTTTTCCTTGAGAAGGTGTTTTGATACTCATAATGTAATTGTAATGCAATTGTAAATATGTATTAAACACAAATCTGTTACAACTGTCCTGTGTTAGCGGTAAATATCATTGCTGTTAGTCTTTCTCATGCTTATTGAATACATATTGATGTCGAAATGTAGTTTAGTGTTTAGTATTACATTGTATTTGTTGTTTATATATATTTATTTGCATTTGAAATCACACAACTTCAGCAGTTGCCTTGTGTAAAGGGTTCTTGGAGAACCTCTGATATTAACGACTGTACTCACTTAACTCCTTATCTTCACACAGAAAATACTTTAAAAAAGCACGAGGCAGTGTTTTCTAGTTAGGTGACTTTAATCAATAGTAACGTTTGGTTTGACCATTGTGTCGAAGAAACAACTGACTATACTCTACAGTCTCTACACTAACAATATGATAACGGCAATAAAATACCATGACGTTTTAAAATATTTTATTTTTTAATTTTGTAACTTTCTGACCGTGTCAAATAGAATAATGAAATTTGTGTTATCTTTTTTCACTATAAATATTTAACATATATTTTAAAATCTAACATTGACCGACTAAATACTTGTATATTGAAAATAATTTGAATTTTTTTTTAACTTTAGAAATTGAAATGCACTTTACATTTCAAAACATTACATGGACACTAACAACAGATTCCTTACATGAAGAGGTGCATAGCCCTTTGAAGCACTTTAAAAATTAATAAAGGTTATCATTGCTTAAATGTTCATAAATTTATGACTGCGATTGCAAAATAAAAACAGAAAGAGTGGAGAATTTGAAAGTGATAGTTTTATCTGACGATTTACTATAACAAACATGTATTCTGTAGTTTGATGACCATTTTTTCGGAAATTAAAAAAAGATATGCTTCACACATAAAAATAACAATCAAAACAGTTTTCAAAATCAATCTATGTCATTTTGTCGATTAAATTATATACTTCTGTTTCCGTTAATTTTTTTCATTTTTTTGTTTCCGGAAATTTCATTAATACAAAAGCAGTGACGTGATTTGGTGACGCTAGTTTTAATTAATCCACACCAAAACTGAACTAACGGTGTGGCATATTCAGACTGCTGAATGAACTCACTGAATGGAGGGACACTCCAGGGGAAAATAAAAACTGTTTTCAAGTTGGCCGAATATGTAGCTGCGTTTAAAGCCAAACTGGAGTTGAAGGGATGGCGCGAGATCAGAGAAATTGTGAAATTGTTTCAAGCATTAATGTACATTATATTCGAGACTGAGCCTGAGCATTCATTGTCCAAGTTAGTGCACGATCACATGTCTTTGCTTTAAAAAGAGTCCAAGTGCTACATCCCAACCACAAAAGACTTACGAACTGGTAAGGAATGGATCCGAGACCCATTAGTCAATAAATCAGACGAATCTAGGATGTCTATGCAAAGAGACGTTCAGCTAAATGAGATTGCAGATGACGGCGACCTTCAACTGAATTTTTAAGTCATGGCGGAATATTCTGAGATTGCCACAATAACAATTAAAATTAAATCCCTATTACCATTTCCGACATCCTATCTGTGTGAAGCGGGGTTTTCTGCCGGGACAGCAACCAAAACAAAACAATGGAATAAAATGGACATAGCAGTACACTTCGGGTGTCATTGTCTCCTATTAATCCCAGTTGGAACCTTCCCGTTGCAGAAAAACAAGCTCGGGGTTTTCATTGATTAAACGTTCTAGTGAAGTTAAATATTAAATAATTTTCAATTAATTTTTTGAATTATTTGTATTTTATTGGGAATGCATGTTTAATTAAAATTAAATTAAAAATATAAAATCAAAACAATATAAAATACTTATACAAGAAACAACCCCCACCCCCACATCCCAACCCGGTCAGCGGCGCGGTAAATTTATCAAACTTTGATCGGTCCAGCGGCGATTAAAAGGTTGGGGATCACTGATGTAAACAGTTTGACAGTGAGTTATCATTTCAGCGTGCAACAGTTGGTGGAGGTAGGGATTTTACTGCGGTGTCAATATTTGCTGTAGATTATGACCCTTCGATTACTTTTTGTACCTCGATACCAATAAAAAATATAGTGCTATACGCTTTTAACGAATACGGACATTGACTGTAGATACTAATAATTGGGTTTGGCGCTAATTAAGGTAAGCAATTTTTAGTTTTCACTAATGCGGCAACTTACAGAAAGCAGTTCTCAGATGTTAACGAGCTGAAATTGTGTTTTCTAATGAAAAATTAATTGAATTGAGAAGGGGAATTATTGAATTTTCGAATACTTTTACAGCAAAATATACATTAATTCCCAGTGCATTTTATTTCGTCTGTGACTTGAAAATTTTACATCTTCTTTTGACTGGAGATTTAAATGCCCTTCTCCACAATGCCGTACCAGACTGTAACAACCCACTTCAAGGAATTGTCATCAATTTTTATACCACTCTACACAACCTCGTCACTTTTCACAAAAACTGGTTGGACACGTTGATCACTGAGAACTTCGTCATGCTTGACAGCGTTCTGAACCAACGGCATTCAGATTGGGAGCAGATCATCACCGACCACCAAAAGCTCGTGAAGCGCATTGAATTCGTTTATTATCCTGCCTTCAGTCATTTGGTCGAGAACCATTTAAATTCCGCATTGCAGTGCGTGATGGAGATCTTTTCCAACAGGATCGATGTTTTCAGGTCCAAATACCAAGTGATGCTTAAAATTGGTGAGTTGCATTTCAAAATGCTGAAGGAAGTCCATTCTGTTCACTTTCGTGAGTTAGGACTTTTTTCATTTAAGCACATTTTGACCTGTCAATATGTGGTCATGAATACGAATGGCCAGTCAAGCGATAGGGTTATTATAGCGACCTGTCCAAAACATCTTGTCTTCGATTACTACGAAACGTTGAAATTCGTCGCTATTGAACACCACAAGGCCTTGACCTCTTTCGCAGTTTTAATGTACCATTCATATTGGAAGCTTTTGTCAGTAGTGTAGAGCAGAAGCTAGATAATCCTATAAAAATACTAGCAGAGTTTCAAATTAGAAAGATGATTGCAATAATCTTATTATTTTTCATTTTGAAATATGGTATATTTCTAATTACAATGTAAAAAAAAATAACGTTATTTATTGGATTGTATGGAAAGGTAGTTTGATTTTTTAAGAACAATTAACAATGAGCAATCACTGATTGTCAAATGTATTTATCATTCCAAGTTGTTTTTTCTTTTCATTTTCTTAAAACCATCATTTAATATCAATCTAAATTCCCTTTTTAATTCAACCTTTTTTTTATGGAAGCAACCTCCTACTTACTCTATTTGACTTATCGACAACCAACTTTTGGTTATTTTCTTTGCCCAAAAGTGATTTGATTACCTTTATCACGATAGGTATTTCAATTTTTATCTCAGAACATACACATTCACAAGTGAACTGATTTTAGACCATTCTATAAACTTGTTAACAATTAGTTCTATCTATCTATCTATCTATCTATCTATCTATCTATCTATCTATCTATCTATCTATCTATCTATCTATCTATCTATCTATCTATCTATCTATCTATCTATCTATCTATCTATCTATCTATCTATCTATCTATCTATCTATCTATCTATCTATCTATCTATCTATCTATCTATCTATCTATCTATCTATCTATCTATCTATCTATCTATCTATCTATCTATCTATCTATCTATCTATCTATCTATCTATCTATCTATCTATCTATCTATCTATCTATCTATCTATCTATCTATCTATCTATCTATCTATCTATCTATCTATCTATCTATCTATCTATCTATCTATCTATCTATCTATCTATCTATCTATCTATCTATCTATCTATCTATCTATCTATCTATCTATCTATCTATCTATCTATCTATCTATCTATCTATCTATTATCTATCTATCTATCTATCTATCTATCTATCTATCTATCTATCTATCTATCTATCTATCTATCTATCTATCTATCTATCTATCTATCTATCTATCTATCTATCTATCTATCTATCTATCTATCTATCTATCTATCTATCTATCTATCTATCTATCTATCTATCTATCTATCTATCTATCTATCTATCTATCTATCTATCTATCTATCTATATCTATCTATCTATCTATCTATCTATCTATCTATCTATCTATCTATCTATCTATCTATCTATCTATCTATCTATCTATCTATCTATCTATCTATCTATCTATCTATCTATCTATCTATCTATCTATCTATCTATCTATCTATCTATCTATATCTATCTATCTATCTATCTATCTATCTATCTATCTATCTATCTATCTATCTATCTATCTATCTATCTATCTATCTATCTATCTATCTATCTATCTATCTATCTATCTATCTATCTATCTATCTATCTATCTATCTATCTATCTATCTATCTATCTATCTATCTATCTATCTATCTATCTATCTATCTATCTATCTATCTATCTATCTATCTATCTATCTATCTATCTATCTATCTATCTATCTATCTATCTATCTATCTATCTATCTATTATCTATCTATCTATCTATCTATCTATCTATCTATCTATCTATCTATCTATCTATCTATCTATCTATCTATCTATCTATCTATCTATTATCTATCTATCTATCTATCTATCTATCTATCTATCTATCTATCTATCTATCTATCTATCTATCTATCTATCTATCTATCTATCTATCTATCTATCTATCATATCTATCTATCTATCTATCTATCTATCTATCTATCTATCTATCTATCTATCTATCTATCTATCTCTATCTATCTATCTATCTATCTATCTATCTATCTATCTATCTATCTCTCTCTCTCTCTCTCTCTCTCTCTCTCTCTCTCTCTCTCTCTCTCTATCTTATCTAATCTGTCTATCTGTCTATCTGTCTATCTGTCTGTTTGCATACAGGGCCGTCTTAACGCATAGGCCCGTTTGGCATTTGCCCGGGGGCCCACGAGCATAGGGGTCCCATGGGAATATGTTTATTTATATATATTATGTATATATTTTTTTATCCTGCGCACTCTTTCTTTGCCCAGGGGCCCAACACTATTTCTTTGCCCGGGGGACCAAAATGGTGTAAAGACGACTCTGATTGCACATAAATTATTTTCAGCCCAATCAATTTTAAAATATGCTTCATCTAAATCTCAATAAATGCCTTGAAATTAATTACCGTATTATTGGCCTTATACCTTCCGGAATATAAGACGCACCTAATGTGAAATAAGGAAAATCTAGAAGAAAAAAAAAGATTCTGAGTCAAATAGTTTCTATTCGTCCTAAAAGACCTATGCCGGATTAAGGGGGGTGCTGACTGGGTAAAGCCAGGGGCCCCCAATGATTTAAGGGCCCCAAACGTATTATATTGTATAATAAAGGTGGCTGGACAGGCCTCGTGCAATCTTGATGCACCCCTGTATAAGACACACCAACTCCCCGCCCCCACCTCCCAGTTTTGAAAAAGAAAAAGTGCGTATTATACGGGCGAAAAATACGCTAGTTTAATTATTTGTGTTCCATACAGAAAAATACAAATAGAGAAGAAAGTCATCAACACAACTCGTCATTAACGATTAAGTTTTGAACCGGTTTTATTAATTTTTAAAAAGTTTTCCACTTGCATGTCGCATTTCTTTCCTCAAGAAAAATTGAATCCCAATGTATTAATTTCTTACCAACTCTAGTCATTTTATTAATTTAATTTTTCTTTGTTTGCATCAGATACAGGTATAAAAAGTACTCTCAATATATATCAGGGAACTTCTGTTGTTAAAATAAATCATTTAAATGTGCTATGCTGGCCTGGTGGCTGGGACGAGAAGTGTTCACAGGCAACAAACCCCTGACCCTGCCATAACGTGACGTTCATCCTCTGTGCTCATGATAATAATCAATTTTTTTCAATTATAATCTTAATAAAATAAATAGAGGTAAAAAAAGATTTTTAAAAACCACGTTTTTATAAGTGTACTCAAAAGAAGAAAATAATTTAAAACTAATAAGTTCAAGTACTTTCATATAATATGACTAAAAACGTTAGGTGTGCGCTTATGAGGTTTTACATATGCAGTTCACTCATTCTCTCAATTATAGATATCTTTTTTGCCTTCTTAATTATATAAATTTTAAAATTTTATACCAAACACCCGCCCCACGTTTTTAGTCATATTATATGAAAGTACTTGAACTTATTAGTTTTAAATTATTTTTTTCTTCTAGTACACTTATAAAAACGTGGTTTTTAAAAATCTTTTTCTTTACGTCTATTTACTTTATTCTTTTTAATCCACTTAAAAAAACGTGTTTTTAAAAACTTTTTTTTTACCTCTATTTTTTTTTATACCAAACACCTCATAAGCGCCCGCCCAACGTTTTAATTAAAAGAAGTAAAAAAAAGATTTTTAAAAACCACGTTTTTAGAAGCGGACTAAAAAGAAGAAAATAATGTAAAACTAATTAGTTTAAGTACTTCTATTTAATATGACTAAAATCGTGGGGCGGGCGCTTATGAGGTTTAACATATGCGGTTCACTCATTCTCTCACTTATAGATCTCTCTTTTGCCTTCTAAATTATAAATCTTTAATTTTTATACCAAACACCCACCCCACGCATATATATATATATATATATATATATATATATATATATATATATATATATATATATATATATATATATATATATATATATATAATTTGTCCACTTTAAAGAGCATTGTTTAAAAAACAGATAATTTGAAAAGAGGGTTGTGAATAAGTGAAACTGTAACGCATTGAAGATAAAATCGGCAATATTATGTTTCTTTTTATCTTAAAAAATGTGAAAAGTCTAAACATTTTGGAAAGTAATCGAAACAATTGACATCATTCAGCCTGCTATATCCATAACCCCCACACATTCCCTAGCAATAAAAAAATATACAGACCAGGTGTTCTCTAATATTATAACTACCATAAGCTCTCTTCAAATTTTCAATCTTTGGCAAACAAAATCTTACAGGGAATAAGCTGTTGCACAGATCTACTTACAAATATTTATAATGTAAAAATCTACATCATTCAAAATTATGTGTATAGCTTAAATTTAAAGTATTAACATTATGTATACATATTTGAGAATAATAGTTGGTAAAAATATAATACAAATTAAAGAGGATTTACTTTCGGATTTACTAATGAATCCTAAATTTTACGGCCAAGAGACACTGTTTGCTATTCGAAGATTGAGAACACTTATGTACGGACGCTGTGGACATCTGCTGTATTGATTATTCCTCATTGCCCGCCAAAAGTGGTAAGGACGTCTTCAGCTGACTTGGTTTAAACAGTGATCGCCGGTGTCACGAAATAAAGTCTCCACCAAAATAAAGTCTCCGCCTGAGAGTTTATTTTAAAATAAATTCGCTCCCGGAGAAAGTCTCCGGGAGCGAATTTATTTTAAAATAAAATCTCCAGGATTAAAATAAATCCTCCCCTTAATTATTTGAAATTATTTTTTAAAAATGTTTTATTAACGTTTATGACACAAAAAGCATTTTGTATTTGTTCTACATGCATTTGCGTATGATTATTGGAAATTAAACAATCATAAGCTTAGTCAGGGGCGTAACAATTTTAGGGCTAAGGGGGTCCATGCCCGGAGAGACACATTTTTAGATATGGCTAAATGCTTAGAGTTATTTAAAAAAAAAGAAAATAACTGAAAATCAGAGATAATCAAGTAATACGAGAACATGACACCTATGTCTTGGAACATGCATTTCTCTCTTTATGTTTATGAGTAGCACCACTTGTAAGGACGTAATCGAAATTTGCGATGTATATGTGTGCATATAATAATTCAAAAATATTAGTACCTTCTTTTACCGGAAGCGTTTACAGAAGAAAATTAAAGAAATACAAGTAGCCAGAGTTTTAAAATTTATAACAAATTTAAGCTGAGTTTAAAATATGGTAAAAGAGCGTTTAAAAGGCATTACGGGGCCATCCATATATTATGTACGCACAAAAATCGTATTTTTGTGCCCCCCTCCCCCCGTTGCATCCCGTACATTTTTGGGACCCCCCAATGCGTACGTACACATTCGCCCCCCCACCTTTTGAAAGAAAAAATTAAGCCGGAGTCAGAAGAAATTGGTTATACTCTTTGAAGCCGCCCTTAAATGACGTCACACGCCTAAAAAGGGGTTGGGGGAGGAGGTCGCGCATTTGTGACAAGGGGGAGGGGGTTATTTAAGGAATGTGACGCACATCAAAATGCGCACTAAAATATTTGAAAATGCGGATTTTTTTCGGTGGGGGGGGCCTCAAAGCTTTGGGACGTCCATTAATGACGTCCCACGATTATGGCCAATTTTCACCCCCCCCCCATGACGCGCGTCTTCACTAAAAGTTATACCCCCCTCTTTTCCAATATTACGTCACAAAAATGACCCTTCCCGCTAATATTTTTGTTTTATAATTTGAAAATTAGCATGTTTCAAATCACTTTTGTCATTTAAGTTTAAGTATGTATTTAGTGTAAGGCTGCACTTTAATATCGTAACACGCGCAAAGCCCATGTAAAACGTCATTAAATAAATTCTAAAGAGACAAATTTTTAAGAACAACTTTTATTTTAATTTACGCGTTTTGAAGTGACGTGGTATTTCTTATACTACCCCTCCCCTTCATCACAAATGGTCGACCCCCTCCCCCCTCTAGGTGCGTAATGTTATTTACGGACGGCCCCGAGAAGGGGCTGTCCATAAATGACGTCACGCGATTTTGGCAGATTTTTCATTCCCCCCTCCCCCTCGTAAAGCGTCGTCACAAAAACTTAGACCACCCCTCCAAGATGACGTCACAAAGCTTTTCGCTCCCCTCCCCCCATAGAAGTTGTATTTTATTTGAAAAAGAGCATGTTTACAATCACGTTTTTGTCATTTAAGTATTTATTTAGTGTAGGCATGCATTCAAATATCGTAACAAGTGTGAAGTCATTTAAAACACCATGTAACAAATAAAATATTTATGGAACTTTTATTTAAAGTTGCTCGTTTTGATGTGACGTCACATTTCTCTAACACATATCGTCACAAATATGTAGACACCCCCCCCCCGCTTTCCCCTAGGTGCGTGAAATCGCCGTCCCGTTGTGTGTTTATAACGGCTAAGGCACGTTGAGCGAAAGAGCAACTTCATCTAATTTCAAGAAATGTAAATATAAACCCGACGGATATATTTTAATGATGTGTAAACGTTTGATCTGAATCAAATGTTAATTACTTCCAAGCAATTAAAAGTTCACAATTTCGTTTGCAATCAAATTATATAACATTTTTTCATATCAGTCTTGACTCAGTCGGTCTCGAATGCCGTTTGCAGCCAGAGCGGTTTACGTTACTATGCTTTATTATGCAAATTAAATTTGTTGTGCGTACGTACACATTCAGTCGAGACACCCCCTCCCCCCTCCATACGCATGCATACGCAAAATGCCGTAAATTTAAGACCCCCTCCCCCTCCTTGCGTACGTAATATATGGATATACAAGATAGCCAGTGAACTCAAAACAAAAAGCAAAGAATTGCAGAGCATGACACTGCTGCATGTAATAGGCCAGGAAGCGGTAGAAGTGTACAATACATTCCAATGGACTGGACAGGAATGTGACAATTGTGACACAGATTTTCATTCAGTGAAGTGCTTGTTCGAGAATTATTGTTTGCCAAGAAAGAATGTGACAGTCGAGAGACACATGCTTTTCTCCAGAAAGCAAGGTGAGGGAGAAAGTTTCCATAGTTTTATCACATACCTTAAACTTAAAGCAAAGTCTTGTGAATTAAAATAAATTAACAGAGTCGCTGATAAAGGACAGAATTGTGGCTGGTGTAAATAATGAATATCTCAGGGCTAGACTACTGAGAGAATTAGACCTGAATTTAAATAAGGCTGAAATTATATGCAAAGCTGCGGAAACGTCAGAATGGCAACTCAAAGCTTTAAATGAAGAAAAGAATGTTCAAGCTGTGAACGCAAAAGCATGTGAGAAATCAAGTACAAATATGACATCAAGGCAACATGGCAAGCAAACTGTTAGGTCAAGTACACACATAAAAGCAGGCAAATATTGTGGAAAAAACATGAACCTAGAAGATGTGCTGCTTATGGAAAGTTGTGCAACAATTGTGGAAAATTTAATCATTTTTCTGCTGTATGAAAATCAAAACGTGTAAAAGTTGTCAAACGTCAACTGAAAGATCACGTGGACTATAGTAAAAAAAACATTCTGCTTAGAAAGTGTGTCCACGCAACAAGCAACAAGTGATGAATGAAGGGGGTCGTCACGCTTGAACAGAGGCCAGTAGTGTTCACACTGGACACAGGCGCACAAGTAAATATTCTGCCACAAAGCTTGTTTAGTCAACTTAGAATGGGAATAATGCAGAAATCAACACTAAGGCTCACTACATTCAGTGGGGAAACATTGCCTGTTGTAGGCAAAACATCAATCAAATGCTTTGTGAAAAACAAGACAGAGGTGCTGGAGTTTGAAATAGTCAAGAAGCACTCAAAGCCTATCCTTCGTCTGCAAGCTTGGCAAAAACTGAATCTGATTTAAATCGTGGGCTTACTAAGCAACATTTATCAGATGTCCAAACAGAAGGGGAAATATTACAATGAATCAGACATAATAGACAGACATACACACTCTCAGCGTGTAAGCAGCGCAATGATTCAGAAAAAACTTAAAGGCTCGTGGCGGCCAGAAGTCGTCGTGTCAGCGGTATGACGCCAAGGTTAAGACTAAAAATGGTAGATCATACCGACGAAACAACAACATGCTGAGACAGGCATTTCGTGGAAGGAAAGGTGTGACATATATTTTTGAGCATTACACATCAGAGATAGAGCACGAAGAACACACTCCCAGCGTTGGTAGAAATGGGTCATCAGCAACTCAGCCAGTGAAGTCAACATCAACAAGATACGGGAGACAGGTGAAGCCACCAAAGAGATACCCAGATAAAGAGACAAAAGGTGCACTGTGCTTTGAAAGACATTTGGAGATTCAGTGTTAGAATTCATTTACTGAATTGTTCGACGTTTTTAATTGTATTATTGTCTTATTGATAATCTGGGTCATTCATTTGTTGTTTTTTTGTTAGAAGGGAGATGTAAGAGACGTGTTGTTGTGTTTACATTGTATGAGCAAGCAAGGACGTGACCTAGTATGAAACACGTGGTTTGTGATGTGAACTGTAAGCGTGCGTGGTCAATGACGTGGAGGAGAGCTGACTATTAATGTACGGTTCAAGAGGTAACCGTGGTTGATTGCATACGAGCTGCTTAGGTGGTTGATTGCATACGAGCTGCTTAGGTAGTCGATTGTAGAGATGATTACAGTGGACTGTATAGAGTGATTAAAGACAGTTGTTAACCAGAACACAGAGTGTGTTAAAGTCTTGTTACTTGGCATATAAGGTCTATTACAGGATGGTGGCTAGGTTGCATTCTATAGCCACGAAAATTATGCGGCGTTTTGGACGAGTACCGGCGCAGCTTTTTTCAACAATATTGACAGCCCTAGTTATGATTAAGGATGTACCGGATTTCCTCTCCTCAAATCCGGAATCCGGCCATTTTAACAAATGTGGCTCCGGCAGAATTTCACTTCATAAATCCGGCAAAATCCGGCTGGCAATAGAGCCATATATATATATATATATATATATATATATATATATATATATATATATATATATACAGTTTTTTTAAAAATCTACTTGTAGTCATATTTTTAAAATATTTTTTTTATTGTGTGTGTACCATAACCTCTTTTCGAGGTCGTACGGGGTTCTAATGTTTTCATTAGAGCATTCTAGGGCTGATTAGACTTTGGCGGCGCCCATCCCTCACCAGGTCAGTGGAGGGCTTTCTCAGCGTTAGTCATTAATCAACATTTTTATAGTGACTTTAACGTGGGCTCGATCCCACGCCCCTCAGCGAGCGCACTATTGATTTCGCTATCCAGCCACCGAATATAAATAGTCTAAATATTATTATTTTAGTAGCATATATAAATGGAACTTAAAAAAGATTAAAATCGATTCACACACATTAAGAGAATTATGAAATAAAAAACTAGTCCATTAGTATCGATGTTTCTGTGCTCTCAGAACACACTGCATTTGACGGCACAGCCAAAAGGGCTTTAAAAAATACACACTAGATAATCAGGTCAACGTAGCATTGGCGTAGCCCAGAAACCGTGCAGTAACTTAGTGGGGTCAGCTCCACCCCCCTTTTCCCGAAGTCAACAGGGGATTAATTGTTAACTAAACTTTTAGGCCTAAACTCAAAATAGTAAGAAACTTTCTCACTGTCTGAACACCTGCCTTCAAAGACAATATACCTGCTTTATAAAACAAAACAAAAACACCCAAAAACTGCCGTATACACACAACTGCCTCTGTGTAAATTCGTACAGGGAAAATAAAATTAAGTAATTAAGCAATTTTTCAAATTTTGTTACGGCCCTGAGAGATGTCAAACGGTGTTGTCCTCATCCCCTTATATATCTCTATGTATACGTCACTACCATAAACAGTATTAAATGAACATGTGTATCAATTACAATAATACAAATGTAATTATTTGTTATTCTTTTGTTTTTTAATGATCTCATTGTGCACTTTTGAAAGTGTGATAGGAGGGGGCGAAATTATTTTTGGGGGTATATTAATTTACATGGTAGGTGATAATTTATTTTACTCTGGAGGAAAATGTTTCCTCCCCCCCCCCGAGGATTTGTTTTCACATAAATATTCCGGAGGGAGACTCTGTTTGGGGGGGGATTTATTTTGCAACACCGGCCTTGTTAACAGGGCCAGATTTAGGCATAGGCAAACTAGGCAGCCACCTAGGGTATCCAAATAGTCTCATCAATAATGGGGGCCTCACACAAGAATCCTTCCAAATTAATTTTTTATTTTTCTATTACATTTAGTGCCACCGAATTTACTTCGCTTAGGGCCTCCAATTCCAGTAGGCTGGCCCTGTTGTTAACTCTAGGACATAGCCGTTGCTCTGTTATTCAACTACTCAAATGATTTAGAGTCATCGGAACAAACGTACACTTTTCAATGCACAATATTAATAATGATAATGAAAATTTATAGGTACAATTTTACGCTGCGTTTGTTTCCAGCAATATATTTTTTAGGAATCTTTGAAACCGATATAAGTAAATTTCCTAATAAAATACTTTGATTCAAACCAACTCACCCCCCTCCCCCACCTTATTACCCAGAACCACACAAAAACTATGTTTAAGTACCGTATACACTCGTTCTATAGCCCGTTCATTCATAAGCCGAAACCCATCTTTTGGAAGAAAATAGCATAAAATGTGTGTAACCCGCTCGTAAGCCAACCCCAAAAAGTAAAAGGACAGCGTAAACAAAATGGTACACATTTTTTTAAAACTACCAGCTAAAACGGTTGTTATGATTGTTTACTTTTGTTTAGGTTTCGTCTTTGTATGTTTCTTCAGCAATGCAAGATTCACGGGCAGCTGCGCAATTATTATTTGATTCAGTAAAGTTAACTTCTTTCAGCTCAAATGCTGCATCATAAGCCGATCGATTTCTCTAACACTGACTATTCATTGTCAAGAATTGGGTTAGTGTTTCGAATATTATTGTTCAGAATATTATTATTTGAAAATATATTATAATGGTGACCTTAAATAGGTACTACCCACTCTTTGTATAATACTTTACTTTTGCATATCCTACCACTTTGTATTACATATCTTTGTCTTTGTACTCTTTGTTGGGCAAGAATTACCGGTATCTTTTTTGTTTTATTTTTGTTTTTTCTTTGTTAAACAGTGGCGAAAGCGCGTACATTAAAATTCTTTGTTGAAAACAAATTCGTAAAATAATTTATTAAAACATTGCAAAAAAAATGAATAAATAAGGTAAGTGCAGATGTTTAATAATATTTTATAGATTCTGATAGAACAGTCAAATCTTGCAGAATGTAGACAAGGACCTTGATGATCTACAATAACAACACCGATATTAAATGTACTTGCAGAAATCCCCTAAGCTTACCACCCAAATTTTTCCCATAGTTTTTGTTTAAAAAAAATATTTTTAAAAAATCGGCTTTAGAAGAGTATTTACGGTATGTCAAATCTCGATCATGATCAGGTCACCACTCTAATCTTAGCCACGTGAATCACACTCGAATGCCAGATATAATTCAGTGAAAATATAAATAACAAATTCAGATCAAGAAAATCTGAGATTAACATTTCAAAGTCAACATACATATTATTGAGGCCTGAAAAACGAATATTAACCAAATCAAAACATGTAAGTTAATTAAGGTTCATTTATTTATTTATTTTTATTTAAAAATGAAAGATATTAAAAAATATCTGAACTTTACGGACATATTCATGAACATTACTTTTATTTTGATGTTGTGTTGTGTGTGCGTGTGGGGGGATATGTCAGTTTTGTTTCTGTACAATTTTAAAGGGAAAACTCGGAGTTATTATATTACTATTATTATGTTTGTTTGCTTGATACGTTATTGTTTTAGCCTTGTGGAGCTAGGGAATTCGTCAGTTGCTTGTTTAAATGTTTGTGTTTCTGTAAGTTTAATTAGCTCACGAGTAATGCATATGTACTAGCTGATATACCTGGCTTCTTCCGGGCCCTACATCATGGATCACATTCTGAACCCCACCCATTACGATCCCGTTCTTGGTCGAATCCCTTTTCCCCATATTATTCCATGTTGTAGTTTTTTAAAGATTATATTACCATTATGATCCCGTTAAATTCCTCTTGGATCCCATTCACGAAGTAAATCCCTTCTCCCTATAAAATACCATACTTTGATGAGATCACATAGCTCGGTATTAGTCCGTTGCACAAAGGGAAGCCAATGTTGGTAAACTTCCCTTCAAGTACGTAGTTATTCTAGAACAGTACGTATTTCTTAACTTACCACCGGTATAATTTTTTTCTTTACCAATAGTATAAGGTCTTCCCGATTAACGAAATGTTGTAAGAAGCAAGCAAGCCATCGCAATCTTGTGTTGTTGGGGTTGAAAAGAGTTTTGCCAATGTCGGTTATTTGATAAATTTTAGTTTTAGTGTTAGAAAATAAGATTAATCCTTTTCTTTTTATCACCGTTAAATTTATTCGAATGTTCTTTTAGTCTGAAGGGGTTGTCTCTGCGGGGCTCGACGGTCGAGTTAGTTCGTGGGTCGCGGACATGACCGCGACCCACCACCCGTAACCGAAAACTCCTGGCAAGCAATGCTGAAGTCCTATATGTTAGGTGTTAGGTGCTAGTCCCATATGATTACAGTCGCTGTACGGATCTTAGACAAAGCATTTAGATGCAATGTCGATGACGAAAACCAAAGTACCCATTTCGTCCTCCTCAGTTTACTAGCAACGCTATTGAGCGGTGCCAATTTAGGGACACAATCCTTGGGGTTGCGAGGCGAACGATTCCAAGGACTCACAGAAAACAGAAAAATTAAGACCTTACTGGGATAAGAGTCTGGCTGAATTGGTGAAACAACGAGCAAATGCACGGAAAAAGGCCGCTAGACGGAAGACACCTGAAGCTCGCAAGGCGTACACCAGTCTAACGGCTGACGTCCGGGCCGCTGTCGACGACAAAGCGAAGAAGGCGAAATTGGTAAATACATGCGGAAAACTCGACCTCGTAGACGGTAGAAAAGTTAGGCGGCTTATAGATGCACTATCGGGAGCAGGCAAACCGAGGATCGCAAACCCTTTGATGGCACCAAAGGGCCAAAGGGCTAGTGAAGTAAAGCGTGCATGAGCGCTGAACAAACACTTTGCCAAGGTAAACAAGAAAGGCGCCAGATCTGAATTTAGCAGAACAATTGACCGAAAGCACAGGGAGGGCTCAAGGAGACAACGCAATGGCCCTCAACTAGAGGTTTTCGCGGCCCCATTCACAATGACAGAATTGCAAACCGCTCTCAATAAGTGCCAAGCTGACAAAGCATCAGGTCAAGATAAAGTTCACAATGAAATGCTCAAACATCTGGGCAAGACAGGCCGAAAAAACTACTGAGGTTTATTAATATAACTTGGACGAAAGGCATGCTGCCGAAGCAGTGGAAGAAGGCCACAATAACCCCAATTCCCAAAGAGGGGAAACCAGGCGAACACCCGTCCAGCTACCGGCCAATCTGCCTCACATCGTGTGTGGGGAAAGTGGCTGAACGGTTAGTGAACGCATGATTCTACTGGTTCATTGAAAAGACCAAAAGCATTCCAATGACTCAGGGTGGGTTCCAAAAGGGACGCAAACCGATGGCCCTCCATTTAATTCAGACGATAACAAACGAACTCCAGTTGAGGAATCACACCGATGCGGTGTTCTTCTATCTGAAGCAGGCACACGACAAGACGTGGCGTGGAGGGCTACTTTATAAGTTGCAGCAGTTAGGTGTCACTGCAAACATGTACAGCTGGATAAAATCGTTCCTTACTGACAGAACGATCAAAACCCGAGTGGGGGAGTCATTCTCCAGCGAGGCACGCCTGGAGGACGGACTCCCGCAGGGGTCCGCCCTCAGTTTTGCATTGTTCTTAGCCTACGACAACGACATACAAGGCATTCTCGAGTCACAGAATGTCATGTTTGCTGACGATTTGGCTATATGGAGTTCAAGAAAAGACGTTGCAACACTGCAGAACCGGCTGCAGGATGATTTGAATCTAATCGAAGACTACGCCAAACAATGGCGCCTAGTAGTCAATACGGAGAAAAAGGTCCACTCCATTTTTACAAATGGACGGAATGCTCTGAAGCATGAGGTGGTGCTTCAGATATGCGGGGAAATGTTGATTTGGGATCGGACACCAACGTACTTCGGAATCAAGTTGGACCAGAAAGTCCAACTACATAACCATGTACGTGAATTGTGCACCAAAGCCACAGCTAAACTGTCCCTGTTGAAGAAACTGCCTAGCACTAGTTGGGGTGCAGACGCAAGACTACTGAGAGCTCACTATCTCGGTAGTGTGAGGGGTGCCATTGACTACAGCCTCCTGGTCCAGGCCTTTGCGAGCCGTACGGCTCTAGAGGGACTGGACCGAATACAAAACCAAGTTCTACGTTTTTATGCGGGGCGTTGCATACGACATCCACAGCCACTGTAGAAATTATTGCAAACGTAGAACCCCTGGAGATAAGGCGAGAAAAAGCAACCATGACCAAGGTAGAGTGCTCCCGTAGATTTTAGCATAATGAACCCTGATTCCAACTGCAAGACCGATGGGTAAAGAGGACCTGACTGAAAAGACCATCTTTCGTAGATACAGTCCATGAACTAGAAAACTCAGTCCCCATACCCAAGCACAGTGAACGAATGCAACTGGTCCCTGCTCGAGGACCACATGAAAGCTTTGAATTGCCTGAGCTACGTTACACACTGGCAAATACAGCGGTGACGAAAGCCAGTCTCCAGCTCGACGAGACTCTGAAGACAATCGAAACTTATGGCGACAGCGTGGTAAAAGTCTTCGCAGACGGCTCTCGTTTCAATGATGGCAGAAGTGGATACTGAGTACTAATTCAATATCCCCAACCTGGACCTGACAGTATTGAACTGTCAGGACCGTGCTGATCTGCATACTGTAGTCCCGACGCCGAACTGGAAGCAATCTGCAGGGGTTTGAAGGAAGTGCGCCGACGTCTAGCAAGAAGAAAGGTTTCCCGACCGTCGTATTCTTCAGCGACATACGGTTTTCGCTCGAGACTGTGGTTCGATCCTCTCTGGAGACGAAAACGGCCATTGTCATTTTGGAAACAGTAGGTGAAATCCTAGAACGAGGCGAAAAGTAGTCCTTCAGTATATCAGTGGGCACAGTGACGAGCATCATTCAGACAGGGTCGATTAGCTAGCGAGAGATGGGTCAGCTCAGCCCCAACCCGACCGCCCGATGACCCAGCTGGGGGTCAGATTGTGGCTTAAAGACCACTTCCGAGAAAAATGGCTTAAGGCTGGGCATCTGGAAGCACGGCCAGAAAAAAAATCCAGTACAAGTCACGACCGAGCAAAAGCAACTTCTGGTGGGGAATTGGACGTAGCAATCAGACGCTCATAACTAGAATGAGAACTGAACATTGTCCCATACGAAGCTACCTGTACAATTTCAACACTAGAAGGGAACTGGCCTGTCGAATGTGCGGCCACCCAGTGGAGACGGTGGCCCACGTGCTCGAAGAGTGTCCCGAGCTGTGCGGGGATTTGGAGGGAGAAGCACCGGTACCTGCAGAGGAGTACCTCTATGCAATGCCCGCTTGATGAGGCTTGCATGCGATAAAATGAACCGTGTCCTAAGAGCCTAACGGCTCGACCCAAAAGAGAATGAACATATTCTTTTAGGGCCAGTAGCGCCAGTACGGATTAGCAAAAGGTACCGCGAAGAACGCAGTGGACGCCAGCTCTGAGGAGACCTTCAAGTGGGGGTTACACCCTGGGTAGGTCTTTGATGATCCTACGCTCTGCGGCGGTCCTAACCATGGAGACCCGTATGCTTTGCCGGGGTGGTGCAAAAGTGGTAGCGGGTCGTAGTAGGGAATTCCACCCCTCCTTGTGAGGCCAATTTAGTGCAAGGCATTTTCGACTTTATGTCCTGGATGCCCAGGTGTCCGCTTCAGAAGTTACCGCTTCCGGGGGTAGGGGGGTTCTCAGCTGTTACGTCCCTTTGGGGGCCAGATAGTTGAGAGGGTCTTCCGGGAAGACCCATAAAGAGCATTAGGCTCGGGGCTTTTGGTTTTCTTCCACATGTAGTCTGAAAGGGCGTAATTGCACATATCAAAATGCAATGCGGGAACCAACCCAACGTCCAAAACGTTTTTCACAGAAAAATACGCGTTTTTAGCGGAATACATAAATCAATTTGTCTAAATCTGCTCTTCTTTCTTTTTGCTTTCATTGCCCCCTTACAGTCATTCACCGGCCCCATGTGAAAATAGTGGTCTTTATCAACACCGCCCTTGAATCGGTTCAGCACCCATCAGCGCCCAATTTGGGAATCATGGGTCTAGATCCATCAATCCAACGGGTAGCCAGAAGAAAAAGTAATTTTTTTCCTTATGTTAGCTATATAATTTTAAAAATTAAATGGGCCCTCGAGTGACACAATCAGGGGGGAGGGGTGAAACCAAAATCTAAAATTTTACTGTGTACGATTTTATGTTAAAAAAAAAGAAAATGAAAACAAAAAACAAAGAAATTTTTTTCACCTAGAAAAAAAATTGCGAAATACAATGAAATACGTTAAACGCGATAACTTTTTAATTAAACAAATATCGGCTAACATGCAATAATAAAACAATCACAACAAACAACAATAAAACAAATAAGGGAAAAAAAACTAACAGCCAAAACAGAGAGATCTTTAATTTAAAAAAAACACGTAAAAAACTATTTTTTTACTATAAATCCTTTATGTACGAGACATAACTAAAGGAATGTCCATAATTATAATACGCATCACACGACAAAAATTTTAGTTTTCTCAAATATATAAAAGGATTTATAGTTTCCTGTTTACGAACGCGCCCAAATTAAAAATTACAGATTATTCCGTCTTTTTAATGTTTTTTTAAAAACTTTGTTTCATTTTGTTTTTTAAATTTTTTTCATTTTGTAACAAATTTTTTGCTCTATTTGAAATACTTTTTATGTCATTAACAGCTTTTATGTTTCGGGCGCGCGGCTGAAAAATTGCGCTTTGTTGTGGTTTTAGGGAGAGGAAGACGCTCAGTCTCTCTCTCTCTCTCTCTCTCTCTCTTTCTCTCTCCACTGGATTTCAGTTTTCTCCCCAAATTAGAATATAGTAATAAGTTCTCTCTCTCTCCCTCTCTCTCTCTCTCTCTCTCTCTCTCTCTCTCTCTCTCTCTCTCTCTCTCTCTCTCTACTGTTTCATCTTTTTTAAAAAATACTTTTTTTTTCAAAGGTAAGGGATTGTTTTCTCTTTAAAAAATAATTTCAATAAATGTTACATTTTGTTATATCATTGGACGAGCAATGCTTTACGGGGCGCGGTGGTTGAGTGGCAGCGCACTCGACTGGCGTACCGTTGGTCACGGGTTCGAATCCATGTGAAGGCAGGGATTTTTTCCCGGGACCTAGGGCGTCCCTGAGTCATCCAGCTCCGAATGGGTACCTAAGGCTACGTTTATAGAGGCGTCGGGTAGGCGGGTTGCGGCGAGCTGGTTACTCGCGCTAGAAAACCGCGCCTAATCACTCGCGCGGTTGGTGTTTATAGTAAAAGCGGGAAAAAGCCAGACGACACGCAGTGAACTACGTCACCAAGCTCACTGGTGTGGTTGATTCCAGGAAATATTTGTAAACATAACCTTGAACTAGAAAAAGCTATGGACTATTAACAACTGTGTCAGTGTGAATTATAAATCAAAGAACTTAAGTCGTATCCATTCATGGTGTGAAGAGTTTGATAATTGCAATTTTTGGACAAAAGACAAGATATTTTTGCAGCAATACAAATTAAATGTCAAGAAAAAAGGCAAGGTATGAGAAACCAGAGTTTGCCAAACCAAGGCAACAGACAAACTATTTGCTGGTACTGTAACAAGCCAGGACATATGGTAAAGCAGTGTTACCACAATAAAGGACAACCAAATAGGGTGTCACCTAATGGCAGCCCTATAAGAAAGAAAACAGAAGAAAGATCAAGACAAGATCACTTTGAAAACAAAGGTAGACAACATGGAGAGAAAATATAATCATAATTCCCGACATAGAGATTATGATGAAAGTAGAAAATCATGGAGAGACAGATATAATCACAATTCCATATATAGAGATTATAATCAAAGCAGAAGATCATGGAGAGGCAGATATAGTTTTGATTCCAGAATAAGAAATTGTGATCAGCCATGGAGAAAGAATGAAAACAAAGACATAAATGATAGAAAAATAATAAAGTTGAATCGAGCACAAATAGAAACTAGTGACACTGTAGCCACTATTGACAATCACATATATGATAAAAGGAATGAAGACCATAATAGCAGAGACAAAGATGGTACTAGTGAGTCTGAAACAATTCGTGTGAATCTGAAGTAGGAACAACAATTGGTTGTGTATTAAGCAGAATGAAAGACATAGAAAAAAACAATGATTTTCAGATAAAGCTTTTTACTGACAGTGACTCATCTGGTCGAAATTCTATTGAATTATCTGGAAGCAACAATGATATCTCAAAAGCTAAACGACTTATTCAAGATGCTGGAATTAATATTGTGAATGGACATAATCGAAGTAGTGGTTGGTGAATTATTGAACATTTAACAGTCTTAAGAAACATTCAAAACCCATCAGTTTGAATTCAAAGTCCCGCGCGGCAACGCGGAACAAGAACTAGCAACTAGTTCTGGTAATTACCCGCGCCAGTCGGCAAATTTGTCGCCTCGAGACACCCGCGTCCTCTATGAACACCTGCAAAGCAAAAATAGAAACATTCCTCGCGCGAGTTCGCGCTGGTCGACTCGCGCGTGGGATTTCCCGAAACCCACCGCCTCTATAAACGTAGCCTGACACTACTTAGGCGGCTGGGTAATGCGTGGAACTCACAAAGCCGTGGCCTGTGAACGCTGCATCACTTGCCAACAGATCATCTCTCATGGTCTGTGGACGCAATTATCTTCTGCATAGAAGGAGCGTCTGTATAGATAAGATAATATATATATATATATATATATATATATATATATATATATGTACCATATATAGCATATTATTGAAGATATAATCTGTTATAAGTTATATTCAAGTATTTTGTCTACAATTCAAAATCCAAATTTTTTCAGCAGCAAAGTCAAGCAAGTTAATCCTTTATTTAATTTTGTTAAAATAGGGAAAGATAGTGACAATTTACTTGAATTATTTTTGAGTCAAAATGCAACGCTATACCTTATCCGGCTTAAATAAAATTCGTAAATAATGAGTGATTTTAATTTTGCAGTTACAAAAGTAAGCCTAATTACACCCAAAATTTGGACACGTTCCAAAGTTTGACGAAACTTTTACAAAATTAAGAAATGTTCTTAAAGTATGACAGACAAGACTTAAACTTTAAAAAAATGTCATTCAATTAATTAATAAACCATTTTTTTTAGTTGAATACTTATTTGAAATATGTTGGGGAATGTAGAGGTGTGCGAGGGCTGCTAACCACACCGAGTGATACCATCACAAGGGTTGACACAAAAATTTAAAATTCTGTATGTTCCCTTTATTTGGCACTCGAAGGATCGAAAGAGTTCTGTTGTGTTTATATTGTATGAGAATGCAATGACTTGACCTAGTATGAAACACGTGGTTTGAGAGATGAACTGTAAGCGTGCTGGTCAAGGACTGGGAGAATAGCCGGCTATAAATGTACGGTTCAAGAGGCAACCGGGGTTGATTGCAGTTGATGGCGTACGAGCTGCTTAGGTAGTTGATTGCACAGTTGATCACAGTGAATTGTATATAGTGATTAAAGACAGTTGTTAATCAGACCACAGTGTGTTAAAGACTTGTCTCTTGACCAGCAACAAATTTTATTACATGGTGTCAGAAGTGTTGGACCACAAGACTATTTGAAATACAGATGCCATATCTATTACATGGTGTCAGAAGTGAAGGACCTCAAGACTATTTGAAGTACTGGAGCTATATCGATTACATGGTGTCAAATGGACCGACTCCACCCGCCGCAACCACTGTAGCTACATAGAAACATTGCTGCCAACTGGAAGAAATTTAAACAGTCTTTCCAGATATACAAGATAGCCAGTGGACTCGACACAAAAAGCAAAGAAGTGCAGAGCATGACACTGCTGCATGTTATAGGCCAGGAAGCGGTAGAAGTGTACAATACATTCCAATGAACTGAACAAGAATGTGACGATTGTGACACAGATTTTCATTCAGCGTAGTGCTTATTACGAAAATTCGAGAATTACTGTTTGCCAAGAAAGAATGTGACAGTCGAGAGACACGTGTTTTTCTCCAGAAAGCAAGGTGAGGGAGAAAGTTTCGATAATTTTATCACAGACCTTAAACTTAAAGCAAAGACTTGTGAATTTGAAAATTTAACAGAGTCGTTAATAAAGGACAGAATTGTGGCTGGAGTAAATAATGAATATCTCAGGGCTAGACTACTGAGAGAAGTAGACCTGAATTTGAACAAGGCTGAAATTATATGCAGAGCGGTGGAAACATCGAAATGGAAACTCAAAGCTTTAAATGAAGAAAAGAATGTTCAAGCTGTAAACTCAAAGGCACACGAGTGATCAAAAGTAAGCACAAGACAACAAGTCAACATGTCAAGCAAGCTCAAAGGTCAAGTACACACATAAAAGCAAACCAATGCAAGTATTGTGGAAAAAAACATGAACCTATAAAATGTCCTGCTTATGGCAAGTTATGCAACAACTGTGGAAAATTGAATCACTTTTCTGCTGTATGCAAGTCAAAACGGGTAAAAATTGTCAACCGTCAACTGAAAGATCCCGTGGACTATAGTCAAACATTCTGCTTAGGAAGTGTGTCCACGCAACACGCAACAAGTGATGAATGGAGGGAAATCGTTACGCTTGAACAGAGGCCAGTGATGTTCACACTGGACACAGGCGCACAAGTAAACATTCTGCCACACAGATTGTTTAGTCAACTAAGAATAGGAAGAATGAAGAAATCAACAGAAAGGCTCACTACATACAGTGAGGAAACACTGTCTGTTGTAGGCAAAACATCGATCAAATGCTCTGTGAAAGACAAGACAGAGGTGCTGGAGTTTGAAATAGTCAAGACGCACTCAAAGCCTATACTTGGTCTGCAAGCTTGTCAAAAGCTGAATCTTATTAAAATCGTGGGCGTAATAAGCAAGAAGCATCAGTGGTCTCAACAGCAGAAGAAATGTTACGTCAAATCAGACATAATCAACAGAGGTACACACTCTCAGCGTGTAAGCAACGTACCGAGACAGAAAGAACATAAAGGCTCGTGGCAGCCAGCGGTCGTCGTGTCGGCAGCATCGATGCCAAGGTCATGTATCGTTAAGACTTGCGATGGTGTGAAACATCCACAAAACATGCTGAGACAGGCATTTCGTGGAAGCAGAGGTGTTACGGGTGATTGTGAGCTCGACTCACCAGAGATAAAGCAAGAAGTACACGCTCCCAACCGTCGTAACTCAGAGAGCGAAAGGGTCCACCCAGTTAGCAACAGGTCAGAAAACTTCAGTCATCGTTGATGACGGAGATGGAACAATTTTTATAAAGGATTGGATAATTCTTTTAAAAGAATTTTGCAGGAGTTCCTTGACAACGATCATGTTTGTACACGATCAAAACATGATACTTAAGCGAAGTCAGCAGCAACAACAACAAGATACGACAGACAGGTGAAACCACCAAAGAGATACCCAGATAAAGAGACATAAAGGTGTGCTGTGCTTTGAAAGACATTTGGAGATTCAGTGTTAGAATTCATTTACTGAATTGTTCGATGTTTTTAATTGTATTATTGTCTTATTGATAATCTGGGTCATTCATTTGTTTTGATAGAAGGGAGATGTGAGATACCTGTTGTGTTTACATTGTATGAGAATGCAATGACTTGACCTAGTATGAAACACGTGGTTTGAGAGGTGAACTGTAAGCGTGCTGGTCAAGGACTGGGAGAATAGCTGGCTATAAATGTACGGTTCAAGAGGCAACCGGGGTTGATTGCAGTTGATGGCGTACGAGCTGCTTAGGTAGTTGATTGTACAGTTGATCACAGTGAATTGTATATAGTGATTAAACACAGTTGTTAACCAGACCACAGTGTGTTAAAGAATTGTCTCTTGACTAGCCATAATATCTATTACAGTTCTATGGTTTAGGGGCCGTCCATAAATGACGTGATGTGCCTAGGGGGGAGAGGGGTGACGCATTTGTGACGATGTGTGACGAGGGTGTTTAAAAAATGTGACGTCACATCAAAACGTGCAAAATTAAATAAAAGTTTCACTTAAATATTTGATTGTTTACAATTAATTTAATGAGATATTCAATGGCTTTATATATGTTTCTATTTTTGTTACGATATTAAAGTGGATACTAAATACATATTTAAATGACACAAATAATTTGCAACATGCTAATTTTCAATGACAAAATGCGACTTTGGGGGGGGGGAGGGGGCAAAGATTTGTATTCAAGCGTCATGCATCGAAAGACATTAACGTATCTTCCTGATAGGCCATACATCCATAATGATTAAAGGTAAGCGTTATTCGCACGGTTTTGGCAGTGCAAATAATGTCCAACATTATTCGCACGGTAAACCGTGCGGATAATGCCTAGCGTTATTCGCACTGCCGCACGGTTTTGACCGTGAGGATTATGCCAAACGATATCTAAAGGCCTTGGACTTGGATAACGCATATAAAAATGTTAATAAAAATTAACAAATAATACTAACAGTCACTGTTACTGACTGTCACTTTAAATTTTAAAATTTTGACCGTGAGAATCATGTCGAACTAATTCAATTGTCATTTTAACCGTCTTTCTGGAATCTTATATTTGTATCCTATTAGCAATAATCAGAGCGGACCTGCATATCGTTTGTTAATGTTTAATCATTAATTAACTAATTAGTAATACTACGGATTTAGCTGTTATAAAACTATACTATTATTAACTGTTTCAGTGCAATCAACTTTGTATTTTTATTCTGTTTAATTATGAAGTAACTTTTTATTAACTTTCATACATAATATTTAATTGGACGAGACTCTGTATTGAAAAAGAATAATTATTATTCTCCCCAAAACTAGCATTGTACCTGTGGTCAACATAAATCCATTAAGGTAATTTAATTTAAAGCATGAAAAAACGAAAGACGATACATTGGTATAGCCAGTATAGCATAAACATTTTAAAGTGAGAGTCTGTAACAGTGGATGTTAGTAACATAATAGATAAGACATGCATGGATGGGGGGGGGGAAATAAAATGTTTCTGGGAAAGAGCCTGCTTGTGCGTTTGCAAACATCCTCACTGTGGTTGTAAAGCACCCCCCCCCCGCTCCAAAAAAAAAGTAAGACCGTCCTAGGATTCCATCCGCGTACCATAATGATAAATTGAACTAAGCTGATTAACTACTCAACTGTAGAAGCTGATGGAAATATTTTTTATTTAATAATTATAAGTAATTATCATTAACAGCACACTAATCAATTTTTATGGCAATGGTACTTTAAAATTTCAGTAATCATGAAATTGTAATGAGTGTTAGCAAAAATATGTATGCATTAAAATAAAACATAATCATATATATATTTACGCTCAATTATGTGTCCTAACGCTAAGGGACATCACTCTGCCTTTTTAAAAAAAATTGGATAATTATTTTGGTTTCCAGCTTAACTTTAAACACCCTCCACACTATTATTAATAATTGAACAATTTCATGCGGACGTTCGATAAGAGTTATTTTTGGTGCAGTAATTTGGTGCGCTGCTTTCTAAAGTTACTTTAAAAATCGTGTGGTGATTAGCACTGTAAAAACATATTATATACATACTTTGTGTACATTTCAGGAATATTTCGTATTTATCATATACGGATACTTTCCTTAGCTTTTGCAATAAAAAAAAACAAACTATATTATAAAATACTTCGTGTACATTTAAGAACGATTAATATTACGTATTTATCATACAAGGACAAGTTAGTTGGGCTTTTGAAAAAGGTGGGCGCCGTAGGCGCCCTTAAAAAGGGGGCGCCGCAGGTGCCACGGCGCCGCAGCACAAACTAGTCTAAGGATGTTAACACAGTTCGTTTTTTTGAAGGCCGGTTAAACGTTTATAAAAAATGGATCGTTTCAACCGGATACCTAAAAAATAAAGTTTTAAAAGTTTATGTTAACATTATTGTTAAACCAAAAGGAGCAGATTCTAGCGAATTTATTATGCCCACAGTGATTCAGCATTACACCCCAAGAGTTCCATTTTTACCCCAAAAGGGATAATTTACCGCTGTTCACCGACCTCTCGGTTACACCGCCCGATCGCGGTAGCCGTGTGTTTTTGATTAGTTTATAATTTCCGCAAAAGAATGCAACAATTTAAACACGCCATGTCCATTGGGGATATTATGTAAACAACTTTTGTGTGACGTACGTAAAAATCTGGGAATAAAATAGAAAGAAAAAAAAACACAAATAAATAAAGGTAAAAAAATGATTTTTAAAAACCACGTTTTTATAAGTGGACTAAAAAGAAGAAAATAATTTAAAACGTGTAAGTTCAAGTACTTTTATTTAATATGACTAACAACGTGGGGGCGAGCTCTTATGAGGTTTAACATATGCGGTTCACTCATTCACTCACTTATAGATCTCTCTTTTGCCTTCTAAATTATAAATCTTTAATTTGTATACCAAACACATAAAGATAAACTAAGAAATGCATTAATTTAATTACGGTACATACGATCGATCTGAAATTTTGATACAATGTATTATCATCCAATATCTATCTGTGGTAAAATTTTGAGCTCTCTAGAACCATCAGAAGTGGTTTAATTTTACGTTTGAAAATTTGAAAAATTGCGGACAGACAGACACGAAAGCAAGTATATAATAAAATATAGATAAACTAAAAAGTTCAATAATTTAAGAACAGTACATTCGATCGATCTGACATTTTGATACTATGCATTGTCATCCACGATCTATCTGTGGTAAAATTTTCAGATTTCTAGGTCCATCAAAAATGGTTCAATTTTACGTTGGCAGATTTGAAAAATTGAGTTTCGGACAGGACTGAAAGCGAGTTAATAAAACGTGGTTAAATAAAAAGTCGTGAGCTTCGGAGTAAACAGTTAGGATAATATATGGATATTTTATTAAAATATTATTTTTCAGTCTTCAACTTGCCGGAATTACTGTATTTTGCGACGCACAAGATTACACCCTACTCTCCTGTACAAATGTGGGGTTCGTACAGTACTCGCCATATTCCTCTTCCAGCGCATTCCAAATAATTTTTAGAAAACATGAGATTTGATATCAATAGTGCAATTTTAGATCAAATTCCTTTGATGTGCATATACTTAGCAAGAAACCTGTCATTATAAGATCGAAATGAATTTGAGCAATCGCCTTGTATCTATATATTTTAGGCCTATCAACAATGAAATGATCCTTGTAATATCAATAGTCACATTCGCGAGCTTAATCGGAAAGGTTAATCACATCAAATGGTTTTTGACATTACCGCTGCATTGTTCGTTAGCTGTCTTGCTATGCCTTGGCCACTAAACAATTTTTAAGAAAAATAAATTATATAAATCAAACCAAATTCCTACTTAATCTTATAGGGCATTAAGCAATGTAGGTGCTCAATTTGCTAACACGTCAGTACAGGGAAAATCACGTCAAAACGGGGAAAGAATGCACCAGTACCTGGTGAAATGGAAAAATTCCTGCCGGTCTTCTAATCCAAAAAAGTTTGAGAAGCACCGGCTTACAATTTATTTAATGCCGTTTTACATAGCTTCACACGTGTTACGATATTACAATGTAGACCTACACTTAATAAATATTTAAATGACAAAAAAGTGATTTGAAACATACTTGTTTTTAAATAGAAAATAAGTTGTTGGTTTTTTTTTGTTATTAAAAATTTATTTTGCGTGTGTGTTTTGTTTTGTTTTTTTGTTGTTTTTTTTGTTAAAGCTTTATGACGTATTATTGGATGGGGGGGGGTCTAACTTTTTTGTAATGTAGCGTGACGAGGGGTGGGGAGGTGGGGGGTGACAAATCGGCCAAAATCGCGGTACGTCATTTATTGACGGCCTCTTACTCTAACAAAACAACTCATAATTATGGAGGTATCGTGACCACATTATGTATTATATAGAGCCGAAAAAATGCATTTGAAATTAAAAAGACTCACAAATTAGCTCTGTAATAGCTGAAATACGACATATAATAATGCATTTAATAAATTAAAAATGTAAGTTCTCATGAGAAAATTAAATTTCGCTGTGAAATAATAAATTAATTATATACGTGTAAAATCTGCAGGATTACCAATATTATACTACATGTTATTCAGTGATTTTATTAAAATTAATGAGGTCACAATGTACAAAAATTAATGATAATAATAATTTCATCATGAAAATATTGCCCTGTTAATTTGATTATACAATGCAGGACTTTTGTCTTCTTTCAATTTTCAATTATCAAATAGTAATAGCTCTTATGCTCAAATTGTATAATTACTTATTGTGTTTTTCTCACTGATAGTAATAGTAGGAATATCACATTTTTTTCTATAATATAAAGCAAATTTTGTTATTATACATTTATTGTAAAGAGAAAAAGAAATCTCAATGTAACTTGAAAAGAATCATTTAATATGCGAGAAGAGTTTTATTTGTATATCATTACATTGATATTATGTAGTTGTTTTTTTTTAAAAAAAATAATACCAATCATTTATGAGTGTGTTTATTGATAGCTTACGTAAAATGAAGTGTTTTGACGGGTAATTCAAATCAGTTTGGCATTGAAGTAATTTAAGAGTAAGAAAAATCAGGCAAATAAATACGTTACTTAAAAGCTATTGTACTTAAAATGATTAATTAATGGCATTTCTATTTTTAAGGTAAAATTTGAAAAAAAAATGCGTTTGCATCAGTGGTTCCCAAACATTTTTTTACCCTTGGATCCTTTTATAGTCAAAACTGCTCGCCACGGACCCCAAATGAAAGAAACTACATAAGCGCAGAGAAAAAATAAGTAAAATCCTATGAGCAACATTTTGATGAAGAAGTATTTATTGAAATTATAACTTTAGTTTAAAATAAAATTAATGACTAGGATGAGCATGATGAGATTTTCTGAGTGTATTTATGTATTTAAGTCTGACTCAATGTTTGTGAATAGCAACCGCAAATCCCAATGAGCACTAATTTATAGTCGGTTTATAATTCTTTGTGATGAGGTTCATTACGGCACTGAATCCTTTTTTTTAACAAATAAGAGGACCGGAAAGCAGTCAAAACTTCTTTATCCATATTACAGGATATAAAATTGGGATCCTGTTTTTGTAACCAGAATTTGTGGCATCCTTGTTCAATCAGTGCTGTAAGTTCCTCATTTGTAAATCCTATATAATAAAAGACAATTTTCTGTGCGGTCATCGATAGCTGTTGGTACCTCAAACTCCTACAGACTCCTACAGCCAATCACTAGCGGAGAAAAATTAAATCTCATTTACATATCACGCGGACATTCAAAACGAGTTATTTTTGGTGCAGTTTTTTCCAAGAGTTTATTTTAAACAGTGCGCGTTGGGATTTGTAGTCACAAACTTTGCTTTTACGGGTTATTTATTATAGCTATAATGTATAGTGTTTTTGACTTGATACACATGTATGGCCGGTCGAGACGCCGGGTCTCTCGACAAATCGCGGCGGAGGGGAGGTAGGGACAGACCACGGTGTGGGGGGAGGTAGGGTCTGTGGACAGACCGCGGTGTGGGGAGTAGGATCTCTGGAAACACCGCAGTGTGTGGGGGGGGGGAGGTAGTGTCTCTGGACAGACCACGGTGTGGGGGGGAAGTAGGGTCTCTGGACAGAGGGTGGTGTGGGCGGGGTAGGTAGGGTCTCTGGACAGACTACGATGTAGGGGGGGGGGTAGAATCTCTGGACAAAGCCTCTGGTTGAAACGACGACTGGTGACGTTTCATATTTATTTTGGAGTCAGTTGATGTGGATGTTGTGCTGCCCCTTCCATGAAATTCACAGGCCACCCTACACTTATTCCCGTCCTTGGACGGGCTTTGTTGCTAGTATTTCAATAAGCTGCTACTGTTTTAGTATGGTTTCATCTGTTTTTTGGATCTGAGTTTGCCACACTCAAAAGGGTTCAACTGCCAGTCGGGAATATTTAAGTGAAGAATGACCTCAAATATTTGGTTCAGACTGCATGAAGAGCCATTAAGTGTTTAAAGTAAGCCAGAAAATCTGTATCTCTTGAATGTATGGCATCCGTTCATCATCAAGGGACGATGGTGTTGACTCCTGCTCCTCTTCCCCATTTCCCTTTCTCCTGGCTCTTCTCTCATCACTCCTAGCTGTGTGGGTGGCTTCTGATACTTGAATGGCCTCACGCATTTTTGACCGCCAGAGGGTGCGCTCCTCAGCAATGGCCTCCCATGTTTTAAGGTCGATTCGCGCCAGTGACATGTCTTTCTTGCAGGCGTCCTTGTAGCACAGGCAGGGGCGACCTTTTTTCCTCTTACCAGTTGCCAGCTTACCATAAAGCAGGCCTCTTGGAATTCGGTCCGAGCTCATCCTGTGGACATGGCCCAACCATGTATCTGTATGTCTAGTTTGCAAATTTTGAAAGATTTGGAAACTTAGAAAATTCTCCTTTTCCCAATTCTTTTTTTTTCAAACAGAAAAAGGTTTGCAACAAACTTACAAATTACGCTTTTTAGTTTTGATTCAATTTAATTTGCCACCTTGTAGTTTCAAATATGTTTCGTTAAATTTCGAAAAAAAAATAGATAAAAAAATCATTCATAAATGATATTTCATTTTTGAGTCAATTGTTTTGCAAATTATTGTCTTTACTTTCCAAGAATTCCAACACTGAATCAAAGTGAGCAAAATATTTATTTAAACACGCAATTTTTTATAACCAACTTACTTCTGTGTGAATTATTAAACGATTATAGTCTTCGTCATTTACCATACAATGTTGAGCAAATAATCTCTCATTGAAGGAATTCCTTTTGATTTTATTAGCTTTCCCTAATGACATATTCTAGTAAACCATGCAAACTTGCACTAAGATTTTTTGCGAATAAATGATGTCGATGAATGACACAATTTACTGAAAAACATTCGGTAAACCTTGTTTTAAGTATGCCAAACTTTCATGAGTGTAAATTAAAAATTTTTTTAATCTGGTTACCTCAGTAAAAAATGTAATTGGGTGCGTACTGCACCTGGTGTACCATCACAAGGGGTGACACCAAAGTTCTGTATGTTCCCGTTATTTGGCTTTGGCAGACTCGGAGGAGATGTATGGGTTGAGTTGTGAGGAGGTGACACCTCTGCTAACAAGTGTTAATATTTATTAACTTTTCAATGGAATGCTGCAGTAAAGTTGAATCACGATAAAAAATAGTATTTTTCTATTTTTCTGACTTACTTATAGAATTTCAGCATTTCTTACGCATTAAACTTGAAGTTTCAATAATCCAAAGTTTTTGATTGGTTATAGCTTTGGAAATTACCTTAGTTCTACTTTCGTTTCTACTTCTGTTTCTAGTTAAAACAACATTGTATGCTGTGACTGTAAAGCACCTCAGGTGGTATTTAATTGTATTTTTAAAATTTATTTTAATTTCCATTATAATAAAATGGATCATAATAATATTATTTTATTTTAAACCTTTCGCAGACCCCTGACATTGTTCAGTGACCCCGAAATCAATTTTAATTCTCAACGGACTGGTTCCGGGGACCCTGGGGGTCCGTAGTAACAAAGGCGTAACAACGTCTTGGCATCGTCATAGTTGCCAAGGGCGCCGAAGACTAATCCTTCAATCTCTTCAAATTTAGTATGTTCCTACCTTTTTTTATATCCATCTATCATTTGTCAAGGGCGCCAAAAATAAATTAGCTAAGTTACGCTTCTGCGTAAGGGCCACTTTGGGAACCACCGCTTTATACAAACTGAAGGAAATTTCACATAACAAATCTAGGATATATGTGAATTAATATTTTTAATTCCTAACTTTTGATATAAAATAAGTCAAAAACATTAATTAAACAAAATTAATTATTAGTATTATAAATCTGCTTTTATAATTTTACTTTTAAAAATTCTGTTAATCTGAAAGTAAAAAAAAATTATTCAAAGAGCTTTGGTTAAATTAACATAGTTTATGAGTTCAAATTAAACGATCACTCTAAAGATTTGCCTGTCATCTGCTAAATGCTTAACTGCTTTTTATGTGAGACACTTCGGAGACTAGTGATCTCAGTGAGCATCTATTTTATTTAAAAAAAGGTCTTACAACACTTCAGATTTTCAGTTTTGTCGTCACCTTCTTTACAGATACATATTGATAATAGAGTAATCAAACATCCACAGAAATATTGTGCTAGGTTTAAAGCTGTCAGGCATAAATTAACTTATTTACAATAGTATTTTATTGATTAAAGTCATCAATTTCCGCAAAAGTGAAATATGTAAACGCGCAACTTGTTAGAAAAACAATCGAAATTTTACTGGCAATACTTTTCACATTTTCAATCAAATTAGAAATTAAATTTAAATATACGTTTCGTCCCTCCTGCCATGAAGATCCAGTCTGTAATAGCTTCACCAGCACCCGAACAAGAAGTTCTTAACTTGAAACAATTCCAGCAGGACTAGTCCACGTACAAGGTGAGCATCTACCATAACAGAATCCTAAAGCTAAAGTGTGGATCAAATAAAGTTTTAAAGCACTTGGTCGAATGCCATTACAAGATGATTGGCCATACATTTGTTTTTAATTTTGATATCCTTCGTGACTTGGTTAATAAACGCCACTAGATATGCCCGCGGCGTAACATACGGCGCAGACTTGATCATGGATAGTGTAAAGAAAGGGGGGAAAGAACGGACACAAATCACAGCACGAAGAAATAAAAACAACTCGAGTGAACGTCGGTTGGCGACCACCGACCCACCACCCTTCACCACCCTATCTTGCCACCCATAAACTGTGATAGGCTGACCCTAGCGAAGGTCAGTCATGTTCGCAAAAAAAAAGGGGGCAAAGAACGGGCACAAACACACAATTCATAAAATTAAAAAATAATGTTTCCGCTGGGGCTTGAACTCAGGAACTTCCGCGTGTAAGGCGGAAGTGATAACCACTAGACTACGAATCACATGTTATTCTGTGAAGGCACAACGCAAGTGAATGCAAGAACCATTGTTGTACACCCCAACGAGGGCCATTCGTCATGCTTGTTTGCACATACTCGCTTTGGTGAAATATACATATACTAGATACGACACTTGGCATAGCATATGCCGCAGACTTGCTCATCATAGATAGTGCAAAGAACGGCAAGGGGGTGAGAGAACGGACACAAACACCAGCACGAAGTAAGGAAAAAAAGCGAGTAGCCGCGGAGACATGTGCACTGCGGTAGTTGTTACCTACCCCCCCAACCCTTACTACCATCCCTTGCCAACCATAAACTATGATTGGCCGACCATAGCGAGTGTTAGTCATGTTCGCAAAAAAAGGGGGGGGGGAGAACTGGCACTAACAAACATTTTTAAAAATTAAATAAAATGAACAAAAAAACTTTTTAAAAAGAATGAGGCCCATCTGCAGTGAGGAATGTAGAATCTCTCATGAAAAAGCAGAAAATAATTTTTAAGTCACAAACTAAGTAGTCACACAGGGGGACCCAGAATCCTAAGTTTTATTGATACTTATTGTGATCGATTGTGGGATTTATTGTGAGATGTAAAATTTAATCAACTAACACAAAAGTTATATTTGGAATGATTTTCTATACACACTACACATATCATATACACAACACGACTATGCATCACGGGAAGTGTGTCATTTTTTACTTTTGTTTTTCCGCCCGACCGACCGCCTGCGAACCCAAGAGATGACGGTGAAGTTAATATAAAGGATTGAATTAGACAACCCCGTAAAAACAAAGGAAGTTAATATAAGGGATTGAATTAAACAACCCCGTAAAAACAAGGTTTTTGACTATAAATCCCTTATATATGAGACATAACTAAAAAGTATTTATCATGCTTAAACGCGACAAACATTTACAGACTGAGATTGCCTTAAATACCCCTTTGTTGTAAAAACTGGAAAAAGTTTTGGTCACGGGTGGTTGAACTTAACTCAGCGTGACGCGTAAAATGTCAACAAAAGCTTGCCGCTACATATAGAGATAAACTAAAATGCATTAATTTAATTACGGTACATTCGATCGATCTGAAAATTTAATAGCTTTATCTTCCCCACAAGCCAAACCTACTGTGAAAATTTCAGCTCTCTAGCAAGTCAGAAAACGTGTTTACGAGCGTTTTGAAAAAGTGGACGACAGAACCAGATGCGTTGAATCCGGAATTCCTTCACGAGTTAATAGGATAGTAGCCTCAAAAATGTTCCCGCTGTGGCTTGAACCCAGTACTTTCCGCGTATGAGTGGACTACACTACTAATCACGTGTTATTCTGAAAGTTACTGAAGGAAATATTGTTTCCCACTTTTTCCCTTTTCATCCCACTACGCTTGCCAACAGTGATCTGTCGACCCCAGCGAGGGTCATTCGTTATTTTCATTTGCACATACTCGCTTTGGTGAAATATATATGTGGATAGATTCTACAGTGTTGGAGCTTCTCACCCTTATGGATATACCACCGAAAGAATGTAATTCTGGCAAATTTTCCAAGCTACATACATTCGTGTTCCAGTACCATACGTTCCTTTTCTCACTTTTCTTCACACACTATACCACATTTCGTGCCATGATGGTCTCACATTTCAACCTTCGTTGCTACCTAGAAAACATAAATCAATAACGCACATAAATATCTACGAAACGGAGAGTATACGAGATAAATATATTGTAGATCCCACAAGAGTCTGAAGTAAACTCTCGTACTTAGAAGCTTAAATGGTAAAATACAAGTTTTGGGAATTCTCTGGCATGGGCTTGATCAGCAGACGATGACCCATTTCGATTGCCTAGCCAGTAGTTTGCACAGCTACTACAAAGTGCTGTTAAACATATTGTCGAGTCACAAGAAGGTCGATGATGACCTGGCTCAAGCTGTGTGACTTAGAAAACCAGCATTTCAAAACCGCGAAGTTTATTGGCCATGAAACTAATGGAGTTCCAAATGAGTTGAAAGAACTTCCCGCTTCCCATAAAGCATCATTATTCACCTCGATTGCGCCTCAGACCACTGTTGAATCTAACCTGTTGATCAACAAGATTCCATTCAGATGGAGCCGTGAAAGCTCCAAAAATAATAATATATTCCCAAACATCTGAAAGTACCAGTTGCGTTTCAATTGCCTTACTTTCAAATAAATACTTTCAAATGCAGTCTCATTTAAATTAATTTATGGCGATTGTATTTCTGGAAATGAAGAGATGTTTATGTCAATAATTACTTATCATATTAAAATGTTTTAAAGTCAGTACCGAATTTAGATTTGATGATGCCCTAAGCTATTTTGAGATAAGGGGCCCTTTTTCTGGTCCAGATATTCTATGTCAGTGTCAAACATTATTTTAGGATACCTTGAAGGTTAAAATGAAACAAAATTTAGGAAACAATCCTAAACTTGAAATCATGCTTATTATCTAATCTCTTTAAAAATGTTATAAGGATTTAGGAAATATATTAATTATAAATAATTAAAATATTTCTTTTCTTGACTTTGACAGAGCAAACTCATTTATTACATCATCATATGATAAACTGCGTAATTTGTCACTTTCAATGCACAAGAAAATTTAGCTCGAGGCATTGTTGTTCTTAATTAATTTTTTTTAGAGCAAAAGCGGCTGGGCATTGTCTTAGCCACAAAATCCCTTGGTCGTAAGCCATGGCTCAAATAAAACTTGCGAACGCTACTTCACTTGCCCGTCTATAGGCCATCATGGTCTGAATGCCAAACATTAAATTTTATGATGTCATACGTAACATTTATTAAACGTTCTTGTTGAAAATCTAAATAACACTGGAATGTATCCTTTATGTGTCATCCTTTGACCAACTACGCAAAAAGATAAGTGTGTTGACATTATTTGGTTCAAGTGATGAGCGGGTCTAATTGACAATATAACCAGGCGAGCTGAACAATCATTCACATGGAACTGAGGTAACTGGTATGCACAAAACGGTTTTGGCAAGAGATGACAGTCCGTCATTCAATTGTTAAAAACCAAAGTGTTCGTGTAATCGTCAGGAAATTTTGTTATTATTTATCGGCCGCTATTTTTGAATTTTTTTTAAAATATTTTTTTTACTTTTTGACTTCCAATAATTTGTAAGTGTTAGGTCGATTAATCATTACAAAAAATTAATAGTTAAAAATTTGTAACGATTAATCGAGAAATTAATCGTTAATTTCCACAGGCCTAGTATAAACATTAATATTTTTTTCCCTTTCTCAAAATAAAAGATTTATTTTCTAAAAAATGTATACATCAGGCTATATTTAAAGGCTTCTTTCAATAGATGTTTTTTTTTAAAAGTCATTTTATTTTAATTCTATGAAAATGATATAATAAAACATTTTGAAACCAAAGTTTTACAGGTTCTTTCCAAAGCACTGCATGTTTCGACGCCACAGAGACCCGCGATCATCGATAGCGTAGTTGTAGCAAAATGGGTTGAAAAAACTATTGTGATATATTAACCAGAAAGTGAATTATTAAAGGGCCTCGTTCACCTTCCCAGACCAAATGCATTTGCGACCAAGACAATCTGAAACGGAAGCCTACAGCAACAGTAAGCCGTCAATAGACTGGATATTGCTTTAATGGCGTGGAAGGCCATTGTGTTGGTCCTTTTTCGTCTGCTGATCTCGTACATATAGATGGGGGTAATTGCCCACAATTCGTCTCTTATCAGATTGGAACATGAAATACCTGACTGACGGTGCATTGGGCTCTGCTCAACTGAATGGCACCTTAAACCTGGCTGCGTGGCTCTTGTGTAGTGATGCTGATAAGATATTTTAAGTAAGAAACTTCCAAGTTTTCTCTGGGGCTGGATGGAACTAAAAAAAATTAAAACCAGTTGGTACTGATTTTATTTTTGGACTTGGTGCTAGTGAGCTTTTTTTGGAAATTGCTTCATGGCTTCCCTGCTTTTATTATTTGAGTCAGGATTTCTAATGTCTTCCCCAGACATTAAATGATCATCTTCACTGCTATTTGAAGCGCAACCACAAAGTCATAATTTCTCAGTACTGCCATCGAAACTCAGTGGGCAAGTTTCTCTATCCATTTGATGTTTCAGAACAGCTTAATCTCTTATGTTCCGGTCCCCTTCTGCAGCACCGCTGTGGACATATTCTGTGTTTCCTTGGTGACACCAAGTTCTCGTTTCATGTCGCAAGCACAATCATTAACCCTACTGTGCTTTAGGACTACCTCTGTCTTACAAATGGTGAGTCATCTGCTAAAGCGTGGTGTGCTTTCAGGTCTATGAAAATTTGTCTCCAATGTTGGAGTATGGGCATCTGTCCCCCACTCTGGGGTTTCACCGTAACAATGATACCGCTTAAGAATATCATTCCATGACATTGCAATGTTTTCATTTACATTGCCAGGATCTCCTTGGTAATGACGTCGACAGTTCATTATCAAATTCCTGCGAAACATTTCTTATGGTTTTGTGTAGTGTTATCGATTTTTATAAAGACAAGCATAAATTCTTTCAAATCATTATCAAAGTGTGCCAAAAGTATATTAAAGCAACGTAGAAGGAAATAATCCCATCACTTGTGAGCGGCATGGTACGCGAGAGATTCTTCTTAAACGTGTAGTGTTCAGAGTGCCTCTAAGCCAAAATATAAATGTAGAAAGTCTCCGCCGATACGCACCAAGAGCTGCCAATGACACCAAGGAATTTATTTTTGGTTCGCCCCAACATGTACTTAGTTGGGTTTGTTGACTGAAAACTTGTCTATCGCGTTCAGGACTCTGAGATATAAGGATTGATAATTCTGAAAGTATTTGGTTCTTATCAAGTTGATCGATCGCGCTTTATCATTGATTGTGGTATATTGCAATCAGAACGATGGTAAATTTTTCATATTTGCTTTAAGTATTTTTTATCCTTTTAGACATATGTTTGAGAAAGCGGGTGTGTTGGGATGACACATGTATTTTTGAAATAGTTTTAAAGTGAGATGCTATTTTTAAATTAATTGGAGCTTGATATGCTTGATTTCAAGTACTATATCTAAACTAGATGTTAATTTTTAGATATTCTCGAACTAAAATCTTCCACGGATGATTGCTTTATGCCAGTGCATTTTTAAGAAGCATTTGAGGCAACTGGAAAAATTTCATTTGAAAATTGGTCATGGTCTCTACTTCTATTTGTTGTTATAGAAAACATTTGTATACTACCTTGATTAGGCCCATGGCATATCTTTGATGCGGCCCTCTTTCCAAAACTCTTATTTTGTGCAGCCTTGGCTTTGTGAGTTTGGCGTTTTGAAAGGGTGGCGTCGTATAAAGAACTCGGTTTTAAACTTTCTGTACGTACTTTAGAGTTCAAAGTGCGTCTCAAAAGAAGGTAACTTTCTTTTTGAGATTTAGAAAGCAAATAGACTGGATCAGTTGGTTGGAGAAGTGCATTCGAATGCTCATTTTTAATTGAGCGCTTTCCTATGTCTCTTTAAAATTTTATTTTTTGGTGAGGAACAACAGAGAATAATTCCTCCGTGCAATTTGTAGCAGTTTTTATCTTTTCACAATAAGCGTTCCTTTTGTCTTTGAAATTTCCACTGATCATTGCTGTTTGCTAATTTAGTGCTTTGTAAGACAAAAGTACCGAGAGATCTGTCCTTGTCACATGCCTAATAGTTCACATAGCTCCAAGAATCACCCAGGTGTCCTCGCGCCACCTCGGTCTCTAGACCCATGGTCGTCAGATAGCCTGATATTTCTATTAAGCAAAGAATCAGGATCGTCGTCTGGAGAGAGGATTTCGTTTATAAGTTGACACCCTACCAAGTATTCAATGAATGCTGAATCACCGGTGTCCATTGCACTCGCTCTCAGTTCGAATGTAATTATTTCATACCTTGAAATAAACAGAGCAAAGTTTGTAAACATGTTTTGCCAACCAAGTGCGTAAGATTAACCGTAAATTATTTGATGCGACACTTTTTTAAAGGGGAAGGTTAACAATGACAAAACTTACCTACATACATCAATTACCCAAAAGCCTTTCAAATACCACAGAAAAGAAAAATAATGTTTTAAAATTTTTAACTTGGAATCTTAATGATGTCATTGATAGACGCAAAGAGACTGTCATTGTATTGCTACAGACGCGTGTCCTCACTCATGTGTGCAACAAGAATATTTTCCACATTATTCTCTACATCGTCACGATCAAGCCTGGCATCTGACGAGCTGTTAACCACAGGTTCCGTTAATTCTACGTCAGTTGAGTCATTAGATTCTGAGACGCTGCTGGCAAAGTTGCTCTCCGTGGCGCTCTCCCTTCTGATGCTTAAATCGTCATGGGAGTTAACATCAAAGACGGCTCCTTGTAAATCGGGGAAGTTTCTGCTCCGCCGCTGGAAAATGATGTGAGGGCTGCCGTGGTGTGTTGTGTCTGGGTCAATGAGAAAAATGTCTCGCGGGTTCATGAGACCCTGAGGATCCTCATCTAAAATATCACTCAAATCTACTTCTATTCTATCTAACACAGTTAATGTCTCCTCGGACGCTGTAATCATATACTCTGTAGGAGTGGATACAAGTAGATGTATGCAATAAGTAAACTGGATCATTTAAGAATCTAACATTTTTTAATTAATAATTTTTCCATGGCTCTGTCTAGGATGAAAATAATAAAATGAAACTTAATACAAAATATTTTACTAATTTGTAGTTCAAATGAGAAACATGTTCATTTAATTCTTTTGAACTTTGGGGAGGGGCTGGGATTAAATTTATAGCATATTTTAATTATTCTTACAAATTAAGAATATTTATTTTAAAATATTATAGCCAGGATCAATTAGTGTTTTCAACTATTAGAAATTACCAACCAAGAAGGTCTCTCAAAACCGATATATTTCTCCTCAATATTGGCAAGGCTCTTATGAAAGCAATGTCCCGGCTGTTTCTTGGAAATGTCCTGCTCATGCTGTGGTCTTTTTAATCTCTTCCACAAGGAGTGGGACCTGTGCCTCTGTTATTTTGATAACTTACAGCCGAAATGTCTTCAATCCCTTCTCCTCTTTGAATACACCATCTGAATTTAAAAATGTATAACAATGATTGGCCAACTCGTGTTTTATCCTTCTTTTCTTCGTTTCTCTTGTTTAGTATTGGTTATCTATGCGTCTTATCAACGAAGAAAAAATATTTTTTTACCACGCAAACTATGTTTAATAGACGTTAAATTGCTTGTAACAATTTAAATCTTGAATTACGATTCGTTCCTCTAAACCAGCGCTGCTCAAAGTGGTGGTCCGCAGACCTGTGCCGGTCCGTGGGGTATCCACTGCCGGTGTAACAGGCCAGATTAAAACCCCGACCAGAATATACCCGGGTATAAACTGGCCTAGGCCAGAATATACCCAGGTATAAACTGGCCTAGGCCAGAATATACCCCGGGGGTTAAACTGGCCTAGGCTAGATTATACCCCTCCAGGCCAAAATATACCCCTTTGACAACATGAGGATATATAGTAAAAAATGGATGAATGACTATATAGACATTCTATTAGAATTTTAGCCATGTCAGAGAAGTTAAACTCATTTCTTAAGTAGGAAAGATGTTTTATTAACAATAAAATAACAATAATAAAATAATTTCTTTTATTACGATGTCTGATGTGACGGTAACTTTTGATCTGAAGTTACAGTCTAAACAAGTATAGATGGAATCAGCTTTTTTTAAAATTTTAAAGTTGAATAATTCAAACAATACATGAATTGATTATTTTTTTTTAAAGTAATTTTATCGCGATAGGGACTCTAGCTGTATCTTTTCAACCACTTGCGAATATTTTTTTTCGTGTACCTCACGTATTAATCAAATCATTTTTGTTTAATTATTTTGAGTATGGCAATAAAGATTTTTTTAAAGTATTGAATTAAATTATGCATGAATGTTTTTTTCCTCGCATACATTTTAAATATTACTGGCAACCACGGTTTAGGGTTATCTTCATTTTGTTTTTGAAATAAACATATCATGGCGCTTTCTTTTTAAAAAAAATCTATCTGAATATACACTGATCTGCAAAATAGTTAAAAGAATAGGCCGACTAAAGTGTGGGAAACATCGTTTGACTTCACCCCATGTTGCTTGTCGCATTTCCGAACCTTTATCTGTAGCCCGGTTTGCCATTGCGGCGTCTTAAGACATTCAAAAGAAACCTTTGTTCCAGTAGCCCAAATTATTGTTATTTTTTAAATCACTTGGCAGAATCATTAAACAAGGGAAGAGTGTAGCTAAAGAATATATCGATTGACAAAATACTAAGAACCACCGACAATGTCAGCAACGTAAAAGTTTACAGCAATTAACATGTTTCTTCATCCAATCAGTTCCCTGATGACTCTGTTAAAGGTAATGTCAATGGGAGCATACAACAATAGGAACAAAAGGAACTACATGGCAACCACATAATAACTACATGACTGCTACATAACAACCACGTAACAACCACGTAACAACTAAATGACAACGACATAACAACTACATAACAACTACATGACAACTTGGATCAAAGTGTGGAATGGGTAGGCTGAGGAAACCAGGAAAACCAAAACTATCAACATTTAAAACCAAAACTATCAACATTTAAAACCAACACTAACAACATTTAAAACCAACTCTGTCAACAGTAAAAACTAACATTATCAACATTTAAAACCAACACTATCAACGTTTAAAACCAACACTATAAATATTTGAAACTAGCACTATCAACATTTGAAACTAACACTATCAACATTTAAAACTCTAATACAAATTCAAAACTAGATATAAACCAATGATAAGCGTAGGTCGTAATAATCTTCTGTATAGAATTAGCGTCTGTAAATGATAAGATAAGGTACGGAATCCAAAGTGGTCACACGCGTTTGAAAAGCAACAAATAAAACCACTCATAACTTTAAAAAAAATAATAATCATGTAGTCTTGATTAAGTAAATGTTAAATTTAAAAAAAAGAAAAGAAAAACGCTGATTCCATATATATTTGCATACACTGTAACTTTTGATCTTGAAATGTCGAAATTTTATCAGATTTCATATATTTTAAAAACGAGACAACGACATCATCATTTTCAAATAAAATGTAATGCTCCTTTCATTCATCGTAAAATGTTTTATAATTATTATTTTATTTTAATTAAAACAATTTTGCTACTTAAGAAAAGAGTTGAATTTCTTTGAGAGAGCTAAAACACGAAGAGAAAGTCTAAAAAGGCATTCATCCATTTTTTACTATATATCCCCATGTTGTCAAAGGGGTATATTCTGGCCTGAGGGGTTATATTCTGGCCAAGGCCAGTTTAACCCCGGCGGTATATTCTGGCCTAGGCCAGATTATACCCGAGTATATTCTGGTCAGGGGTTTAATCTGGCCTGTTACACCGGTTCGCAGAAGTTAACAAGAAAGGACAGAAAAATATAATTATAAATTGTATTTGCAACCATTAATACTAACACTATATAATATATCATTTTTTTCTTTAATAGGCACAGAAAATGAAATAAATAAAATGCAATAAATAACATTTCGCTACAATTCAGTACGGTGAAAATAGTTCGGCGGTCCCTGGTGCAATAGAAAAATTCCTGTCGGTCTGCCATACTCAAAAGTTTGAGAGGCACTGCTCTTCACTACACCATCATCCCACAGGAAGCGATTGTTAGCTGTCGCACAGTAAAAAAAAAGCCTTGCATGTAATGGCCACAATTAATTACAAAATATTCGTATTACTTAGGTGCAGTTAATGCATTACGGACATTTGGTTCGTACCCCTCTCAAAATGTGGCTGCATATTACAGGAGCCAATACATCGACCTCCCTCCCTCCAATCATGTGGGTTGTCAGTCTGTCGACGGTGGGAGTAACGTGTATCGCCATGCAGCACAACCATTCCTAACTTTATTTTTTAACTGTAGCCAAAAATATGTGCATGCGGCAGTTTATTCAAATAGATTGGAATTTTTAATATAGTTTTGTGTTTTAAGGTCGTTTGATAAATAATTGGGAAGCGATAATAATTAAAAACCGTATAAGATTCTAAGAAAATGAAAGATTTGATAATTTAAGCTTGTTTTCATTTTCAAGAGATACTTGTCTTATCTATACAGACGCTCCTTCTATACAGAAGAGTATTGCGTCCACAGACCATGCAGTTCTGTTTGCAAGTGTGCAGCGTTCACAGGCCCCGGATAGAATGGTTCCACGCATTACCCAGCCGCCTTTATTTCCTATTCGGAGCTGGGTGGACTCAGGGACGCCCTAGGCCACGGGAACAAATACATGGATTCAAACCTGTGACCATCGGTACGCCAGCCGAGCGAGCATGCCACTCGACCTCCGATACTGATAGGGAATTTAAAAAAGATATTTTAAAGACATATTATTTTTCATTTTGTAAATGTTGTAAATATATCAATCAACTAATCGTATTAAAGCTGACTTGCGGGCTGCAATATGGCAATGCAGGACAAAATAATCACACTGACTTTACGAAATTTCAGTAACCAGATCCATTGACCGAGGATCGAAAATAAAAATAATAGGTACAGGAAGAAAATATATGATATGATAGAATATAATTAATCTGCAATACAGGCTGTATTTAAGCTATGTCGTTGGTGTTATTATTGTCCCCCTCCCCAAATCGTCAGTCACAAAAATTTATACCCCCGCCCCCCTTTTTTTCAAATATGACCTCATAAAGCTCGACCCCCTTCCTTAAAAAGCCTTATTTTCAAATAGAAAATAAGCATGTTTAAAATCTATTTTTTGTCATTTAAGTATGTATTTAGTGTAATGCTGCACTCTAATATCGTAACACGCGTGAAGCCATTCACGTCATTAAATAAATTGTAAGCAATCAAAATTTTAAGTGGAAAATTTATTTAAAGTTGCGTATATTGATGTGAAGTCACATTTCTTATACAGCCTCCTCCCCTTCGTCACGCATCATCACAAATGTGTGACCCCTCTCCCCTAAGTGCGTGACGTCATTTATGGACGGCCCCTTTGCCAAAATTACAATCTGTTGTGTATTGTTAACCACCCTCTTCGTATACAAGTTATTGATTATAAAAATTAATGACGTGAGTGTTCTAGAGTTTTTTTGTTTTTTGTTTTAAAGGACATTTACGTTTTGACTTATTATTATCTGACTGCAATCGCCAATTGCTCACTTCTAAAATGCTTTCATTTATATACTAGAAAAATACCCGCGCTCACCTGCCGAAGTAAGAATTTTAGTAAGCGTTGAAAGCCCATTATACACCAATTCAAAACATCAATTTATTTCATTCTGGATCATGATGGATATATTTGTTTGTCAATTTTTGTCAACATGGTGTAAAATAAAATGGATATTAAAATGACATTACGGGCCCCGTGCGAAATGAATGCAGGATGTTCATGTGATAGAGATACGTGTCTATATTTATTTAAATTATTTAAAATCTAAAGGTAAAAAAGCTTTAAATATTTACGAAAGAAATATTTTGGGTCCCGGCCCCGAAGCAACAGACGTTAGAAGTTCATTACCCTATAGAATTTTATTTTATTTAAAAAAAAATCAAATTTGGTCAATATCTCAACCATTTACCCAGTAACCACTTTTAAAATTAACTTTTATATAACTAATGATAAAAATTGTATACGGGCCCCCAGCCACTAATAAGTGGTGATTTTAAAATTTTACCTTTAATGCCAGAAACCTTCGCTGGAGCGTACCCAAAAACTTCCTAAAGTTTAATGTACGTGGGATAAATAAAATACATACACTATTAATACGTCTTTTAAAAAACTAAAATAAAGGCCGGGGCCCTATCGGTGTAATATGTATAGTTCAAAACAACAGCTTATTTTAATTTGGATTATGATGAATATATTTGTTAGCCAACATTTGTTTTAAAAAATCGTGTGAAATCGAATGGTTAGCAAGTCTTAATTATTTACGAAAAAGAGATTAGGGGTCCTCGGCTACAAAAGATTGAAAAAAATAATTTAATGTCCTAACGAAATTTAATATAGGCCGTCAAGTTTTTATCTTCCAAGTTTAAAAAAAATACATTTACACAGTATCCAAAGTTTTTTTTAAATTTGTAATTTAGCTCATATAAGGTGATAAAACTGCATTTGTGTGCCGAGCCCCAAGTGAGTGATAATTAAACAAAATAATTCGCATGTTACCATCCTGGGTGTGTACTCAACAACTTCCCAAAATTTCATACTTCTACCTACACGGGAAGATGGAGAATTTTTGATGATTAAATTTTAATATAAGAAAAAATACATTTGGGCCCCCGGCCCCATTGAGTGACAATTTAAATATTTTTTTGCCTGTTACTATCGCGGGAGTGTACTTAACCATTATCAAAAGTTTCATGCTTTTACCTATGCGGGAAATTGAAGAGATAGTGATGAGTCAGTTTTTATAAAGAAAAAATACATTTGGACCCCCGGCCCCCGGTGAGTGATAATTTAAATATTTTTTTGCATGCTACCGTCGCGGAAGTGTACTCAGCAACTTCCCAGAGATTTATGTTTCTACCTAGACGGAAAGTGAAGAATAAAGCGATTTTCAGTATAAAGAAAAAAAAACGTTTTTGGGCCCCCGGCACCCAAGAGTATGAATTTTAAAATTCTTTTTCGCCATACTTCGTCGTGAGAGGGTACTCAACAACTTCACAAAGTTTCATGCTTCTACCTACACGAAAAGTTGGATAATTAGTGATGAGTCAGTTTTTAATATTAGAAAAAAATACATTTGGACCCCAGGCCCCCAGTAAGTGATAATGTAAATCTTGATTTCGCCTGTAACACCGTGGAAGTGTACTTAACAACAACCCAAAATATCATGCTTCTACCTACATGGGAAATAGGAGAATTCATGATTTTCATATTTTATAAAGCTCTTATAAAGAAAAAATTCATTAGGGCCCCCGGACCCACAGAATGTGATAATTTTAAAACATTTTCGCCTGTTGCCATCGCGGGATTGTACTCAACAATTTCCCAAAGTTTCATGCTTCTGCCTACTCGGGTATAAGAAAATTAGTGATTTTCATATTTTATATAGTCCATATTAGGAGAAATAGCTTTTTTGGGCCCCGGGCCCTCAAGAGTGTGAAGTTTAAAATTCTTTTTTGCCATTTTTCGTTGCGAGAAGGTACTTAACAACTTCCCAAAGTTTCATGCTTCTACCTACCCGGCAAATAGGAGAATTAGTGATTTTCAATTTTAATATAGCTGATATAAGGAAAAAAACATATTTTAGGCCCCCGGCCCCACATGAGCGTGAATTTTAAAATTCTTTTTCGCCATTTTATGTCGTGACAGAGTACTCAACAACTTCCAAAAGTTTCATGTTTCTACCTGCACGGGAAGTTGGAGAATTAGTGATGAGTCTGCTTTTAATATTTAAAAAAAGTACTTTTGGGCCCCCGGCCCCCAGTAAGTGTTATTTAAATATTTTTTTCACCTGTTACAATTGCGAAAGTGTACTCAACAACTTCCCAAAGATTCATGCATCTACCTACACGGAAGTAGGAGAATTAGTGATTTTTAGTTTTTATATAGCTCATATAATTTGGGCCCCCTGCCCCGAGTAAGTGATAATTTAAATATTTTTCAACTGTGTCCATGACGGAGATATACTCGACATCTTCCCAAAGTTTCATGCTTCTACCTACCCGGCAAATAGCAGAATTAGAGATTTTTAATTTCTATATAGCTCATATAAGGAAAAAACAGAGTTTGGGCCCCCGGCCCCACATGAGCGTGAATTTTAAAATTCTTTTTCGCCATTTTATGTCGTGACAGGGTACTCAACAACTTCCAAAAGTTTCATGTTTCTACCTGCACGGGAAATTGGAGAATTAGTGATGAGTCAGCTTTTAATATTTAAAAAAAAGTACTTTTGGGCCCCCGGCCCCCAGTAAGTGTTAATTTAAATATTGTTTTCACCTGTTACTATCGCGAAAGTGTACTCAACAACTTCCCAAAGATTCATGCATCTAACTACATGGAAATAGGAGAATTAGTGATTTTTAGTTGTTATATAACTCATATAAGGAAAAAACTTAAATTTGGCCCCCGCCTCCGGTAAGTGATAGTTAAATATTTTTCCTCTGTTACCATGGCGGAGATGTACTCGACATCTTCCCAAAGTTTCATGCTTCTACCTACCCCGCAAATAGGAGAATTAGTGCTTTTCAATTTTTATATAGCTCATATAAGGAAAAAACTTCATTTGGGCCCCCAGGAAGTGATAAATTAAATAATTTTCCTCCCGTTACCATCGCGGGATTGTACTCAACAACTTCACAAAGTTTCATGCTTCTGCCTACTCGGAAAATAGGAGAATTAGTGATATTCAAATTTTATATAGGCCATATAAGGAAAAAAAGTTTTTTCGGCCCCCGGCCCCACATGAGCAGGAATTTTAAAATTCTTTTTTGACAAATTTGCGTCGTGTTAGGGTACTTGACAACTTCCCAAAGTTTCATGCTTCTACCTACACGGGAAGTTGGAGAATTATTGATAAATCAGTCAGTCAGTCAGTGAGTGAGTGAGTCAGTGCTTTGCCTTTTATTAGTATAGAAAATAAAAAAAACTCGTAAAAAAAATGTTTTTTACTATAAATCCTTTATTTACGAGACATAACTAAAAGTATGTTCATTATAATACGCATTGCACGACAATCCAAAAATACAAAATTTTAGTTGCCTCATATATAAAAGATTTATAGTAACAAAAAAAAACTACTACCGTCTGCCTGCGAAATTCCAGCTCGATTTGATCACTGGAAAAGGGTTATAAAAACGTTATCTTATCTTATCTCATCTTATCTGTATACAGACGCTCATTCTATACAGAAAATTATTGCGTCCTACGCTTATCTATGGTTTGTGTTTAGTCCTGCATTTTTATTAGAGATTTAAAACTTGATAAAGTGTTGGTTTTCCTGGATTCTTCAGGCAACCTATTCCACGCCCGAATTCCGGACGGGAAGAACGAAAATTTGTATGTTATACAATCATAAACGAATAAGCTAACTTTTGTTCCTGTTGAGATGTTGTTGGGTAAATCATTTATATAAATTAAAAAGAGTAAGGGACCTAGCACAGTTCCTTGGGGAACTCCTGAGTTAACCTTTATTGGTGCAGATTTAGATCCATTAATTATTACAGTTTGCTCCCTACCCAGAAGGAAGTCTTGGATCCAGTGATGTAAGGCGTGTAAGGGACCTGAGATTCCAAAGTAGTTAAGTTTTTTAAGTAAACTAAGGTGGCGAACTTTGTCAAATGCTTTTGAGAAGTCTAGTAAAATTGTGTCTATTTTATCATTATTGTCTAAGCCTTTTGATAGTTCATCTATTAAACCTATTAATTGTGTTTCACATGATCTTTCTTGTTTTCTAAAGCCGTGTTGATGAGGGCATAGGCCATTATATTTGTCAAGGTGGTTAACTATTTTACTATATATGTTTAATATAAAGTGCAACGCACGACTGACTAGCATAAACATTTACAAATCGGGAATATGTTTTAAAAAGTATGGTCAATATAATACGCACCGCAACGCGCGACAGGAAAGTATTAAAAAGGTTTTTCAATATAATACGCACCGCGACACTTTAGCACAAAAATTAACATGCTTCATATAGATACATAGAGATAATCTAAAAATTCATACATTTAAATACAGTTCTTTCGAATGATCTGAAATTTTGAAAGATCATTTTTTATCTAGAGCACGAGTCTGCCTGCAAACTTTCAGCTCGCTAGCAATTGAGAAAGTGGGTTAAAATCGATCCAAAGTTTGCACCACATAAAAGCAATGTCTTTAAAAGCGTTAAAGAGTGAGAAGATTGTAAATAAAACCTGTGGCTCTACAACTGAGACACATGGACTTTTATTTTGTTCTCATTGTGACATGCTTTCTTCGTTTTGAGTAGGAATATATTGAGAGGTGATGTTTTAGCACGAGCTGCACAGTTTTAATCAAACGATTAAACCGAATATTAGGAATCCACAAATGTCATGGTTTTGACGCTCAGTGACATTAAAATGAGTCGTGAACACAAATTCCTACCCGCATGCATACGGTATTGTATTAAAAACCTACATCAACATTTACCACATGATTGTTGAGAATTTAACAAACACTGTAACATAAAGGACTAAAGGAAGCCTTGAAAAAAAACTCTAAATAAAATACAGAAATATTGATGGCGGTAATGAATAATGGCGTAGATAATCCTCTATATCATCAAAGATTATGGAGCTGGCTTATGGTACTTAAAATCAATGTATAGCGATAATTGAAAAGAATAATCAACCCCGTAAAAACAAATTTTTTTGACTATAAATCCCTTATACATGAGACATATCTAAAAAAAGTATTGATCATGTTCAAACGGGACAAACATTTAAAGACTGAATCTGTCTTAACTCCCCTTTGCTGTATAACCAGGGGAGGTGGGGCGTGGGGCAGAGGGGAAAGATCTGGTCACCGATCGCTGAACCGAGCTGAGCGTAAACGTTAAAATGTAAACAAAAGCGCGCCGGTACATCGACGGGTGGCCTCAACGCGTGAACTCAACTGGCACGTGGAAGAAAAACTAACAAACCGTGAATTTGAATTACATATGTTCTATAGAGATAAACTAAAAATGCATTACTTTAAGTACGGTACGTTCGATCGATCTGAAAGTTTGATTCGATGCATGGTTAGGTGACACGAGGAGTCCATGTGCAAAATTTCAGCTCGATGGCATCACGGGAAGTGTGTCATGTCTGATTTTTGTTTTTCCGCCCTCCCAACCGACCGACTGCGACCCCAAGACAGAGGAGAGACGGCGGTGAAGTTTATATAAGGGATTTAATAAATAAAACAATCCCTTAAAAAACAATGTTTTTGACTATAAATCCCTTATATATGAGACATAACTAAAAGTATTGATTATGTTCAAACGCGACAAACATTTACAGACTGACACTGAGTGATATCTCCTGGCTTTAAAACCGGGGAAGGGACGGGAGGGGGTGAGGACATCGACGGGGGGCGTCACCGCGTCAACTCAACTGGCACGTGATAACAAACCGTGAATTTGAATTACATATGTTATATGGAGATAAACTAAAAATGCATTAATTTAATTACGGTACGTTCGATCGATCTGAAATTTTGATACGGTGCATTGTTAGGTTACATGAGTCTATGTGTCAAATTTCAGCTCGATGGCATCACGGGAATTGGGTCATTTTTTACTTTTGTTTTTCCGCCCACCCGCGAACGACAGATATCACGACAAGAGATGATGAGATGACTACAGACAGAGAGAGACAACAGTGAAGTTCATATAAGGGATTTTTTAAAAGTCAAAAATTTATGTGTAAAATGACAAAACTGACAGTTTATTGAAACCACTTACCCCGCTTGGCTGGACGGACGGCTAGTGGCATTTTCGATGGTCATTGATTTGAGGCCATTCTTTCACTCCATTTAAGTGGCAACAGTCTGCGAGTGGTCAACGTTATGTTTGTTGCAACAATAAAGGCTATCCACAGCAAATATGGGAGGTGGATACAAGAGTGTGTGTTAGACTATACATTTGATCACGGGCACGTGACACCATGCAGTAAGATCAATAGTGTTGGAAGAATGGGACGATACAAACAGTTTTGTGGAAAGTAAAAGTGGGGGCGAGTGACCAGTATGTGACCAGGCTGTAGGATTATTTTTATCACTATAGTTATGGGGTTCTTAAGCTTTTTCAGCTAAACAAACTTTTAAATTGCCACTAATCATTATATAATATCAAAATGGCAAGGCATTATTTGAAATAATTGACATTAGAACATGTATATATCCCTCAATAGGCTGCATTCCTCTACAAAGACTTTTCTAAAAGTTCCGTAGTGGATGGAACGAAATACCTTGAAGTGTTTTACTTTTAAGTTATCGACAACCAAAGTAAAGGCTGTCCATAAATGACGTCACGGAATTTTGGCCGATTTTTAACCCCCGCCCCCTCCACTCCCTCGTCACAAAATCTTAGACTCAATAAAAGCCGTATTTTCTATTTGAAAATGAGCATGTTTCAAATCACTTTTTAAATCCCTTATATTAACGTGTAGTTCTTTCTCTGTCTGTCTCTCTGTCTGTATGTCGTGGTCCTGCCCGCTGAAAAACAAAAGTCAACAATGACCCACTTCCCATGATCCCATCGAGCTGAAATTTGGCACATAGACTTATGTCACCTAACAATGCATTGTATCAAAATTTAAGATCGATCGAATGCACCACCGTTATTAAATTAATGATTTTTTAGTTTACCTCTATGTATATCTATGTAGCATGTGTACTCACTGGAGCCCTCGATGTCATAGGGGTCTGTCACGCGGGTGCGCATTGATTTATAGTCAAAAACTTTGTTTTTACGGGTTGTTTATTTGTCATTTAAGTGTTTATTTAGTTTAAGGCTGCACTCTAATATCGTAAAACGCGTTTAGCCACTTAAAAGTCCTTTTAAAAAAATGTAAACAAATAAACATTTAAGTGGAACTTTTATTTAAAGTAGCACGTTTTGATTTTTTATGTGACTTCACATTTCTTATACACACTGCCCCTCGTCACGCATAGTCACAAAATTGTGACCCCCCCCCTCTTTTTTTTAATTAGTAGCGTGACGTCATTTATGGACGGGCCCTAATGGGAATTCCCAGATGATTGAAGGAATTAAATGACAAAGAAAAATTTAAGGAAGAGAAACAACACAACTTTATTTATTTTAAGGGGCAGGGGGGGCGCTGGCCCCCTCCCCTATACATTTTAGAAAAATGTCATAAAAATGTCATAAAGTTGTTACAATAAATCTGAACTAAATTTCCCTGAAAGTTTATTACATTGATGACAGTTTACATATATCAAGCATAAAAAAGAAATATATCAGCAAGCATAACTGATTGCATTACTGATTGTTCTAAATATTCCAGTTGCTTAAAAATTTCTTTCACATTTTCAGCAAAAATCCGCAAGCTTTTTTATTTATGTGTCCATCTAGTTTCACATAGCAAAGGAATATTTGGAATTAGTTTTCTTTGCTGATTACTTTCTCGGAAATACACTATAATTGACTTAATTGTTCCTTTTGTGTTTCGTACAGCATTCACATTACTTAAATCGTTCACGACAGAATTTAGTTTATGTGAACTGCAATGTACAAAGGCTGCTATTGGGTATTTTTTCGAATTATTGCTTGGACTCCCCCTTCTTTACCTGCCATTGTAGAACAATCTGTCGTATCCTTGACCAACAATCTTTGTCATATCTATACCAAATTCGAATGAATTTGTAATGATGGTTTTGGCTAAACCATCAGCTGTTCTATCGACAATTGGAATATATCCAAGGAATTTTTCTGTGACCATCGTTTTCCCATTTTGTTCTTTGACAAATCTAACACCAAGTGACATCTGCTCAATGCCTGAAATGTCATTTGTCTCGTCGACAAGTATAGAAAATGAAACTTCTTCTTCTACATGTTCTTTTGGCCTGACACTTAGTCTCTAAAGGCCTCGGCTAATACCTGGGCTGCCTGCTTCATCTGCTGAACAGTGCCATACGACACTGTCTTCACATGGGACTCTTTTGCCTCCCTAACCTCCCCGGCTATGTCTAGCGCAGGACACGAAGTTAACAAGTTTAGTACTGTTTCAGAGGCTAGCCTGCAATGACGGCAGTTCGAGTCCCTGATATTGTCTAGCCTGTTAAAATATGAGTTAGTTTGGCAGTGTTCTGTTCGCATTTGAGTCACTAAACTCTGGTGTTTGCGACTCAAACTCCACCACCAGTCTCATCGGCTTGACCTGGGCATGTTAGGGAATACTCCCCTGGCAGTCGTATTGTCAGCCCACTCCAGGTACCAATTGTTCCTGAAGTGGTCCATTAGCCAGGTCTATGCCCCGAGATAAGTGACTGGGACGTCTGGTTGGGGCTGGGCCTCCCAGGTTTTTTGCCAGGGAGTCTGCTTTCTCAGAAAATGCAACTGAATTATTTTCTTCACGAACAATGTCTTCACGCAGCAAAGACCCTCAAATTTCGATTATAGTGTTTTGCGTAGTTGCCGAGATATACTTAGAACAACAAGAACCAATTGACAAATGTTTCCCAAGAACTTCATCTCGAGATTCAACACGAAACTCTAACAGGTCATAAACATTTCCAAAATTTGATTATTTTCCACGAAATGCTAAATCATGCATGCCGCAAAAAGGGATTGTAGAAATGATGGGACCCAGTTTGTTGCTATTTTCTTGAATTTGTCTTATAAATCCAAGGTCCAAATTCTCATCTGTAGAAACGGCTTTGGCTTCCAATAATGGCAACAAAATGTCATGCATCTGCAGGAGAGTCTTTCTGCCATGTGCTTTGCAGGTGGCTACGTGCGTCTTCGTTGAAATCTTTATGTTGTGTACATTGTTTGATGACAAATGCCCACTGAATTCCTCGAATTAATTTTTGTGGAAACAACACGCAATATTTGCAAAAGGCACCTTTTAACATTTGCGAGCATACAAGCCAAGGTGAATAGTCTGATAACCATGCATATTTAAAAACTGTGTTTCCCTCACTGTCAGCTCTAAAATCATACTTTTTATCAGGGGTCCAATAATCACGAATCAGCGGCAATTTCAATTCATTTGAAAGGTCGTGTGTCCAGATATTCCTTCCAATATCCAATTTAGGAAATGAATAAGTGTCAGCGATAATCAAATTAGGAACAGTTGCTTCACTTGTGTCTGGCTGTTGAACTTGTACTGTTGTCCTCAATGCCAATAAGTCAGATGCTGCAGACGCCCCAAAATCTTCAAATAACGGCATCTCGGAATCCCGCGATTGCTATACTTTTAGTGTGTGTGTTTTTTGTTTTTTTGAGCCTGTAAAAAAAATTCTGATATCCATCTTTGGTAATCCTGCAGTTCTTACATGTATATTATTTAACATCAAAGCTCAATTTTCTCGTGAGATATTAAGTTTTTAATTTATTAAATGCATTAATATATGTTGTATTTTAGCTATTACATCGCTAATTTGTAAGTCTTATTAACTTCTAAGGATTTTTTCGGCACTTATATTATACTTAACTTGAATTTAATTGAAAATTGAATCTGTATGGCATTGTCAGTTAAATTAAAAAACGTGTCGTCGTCCCCCCCCCGGAAAAATTCCTAGCGACGCCCATGCTAGCCCGTAAATTATAAAAAATATAATCTGTTATTTTTTAAACGAGTTGAAAAAATTTGTATGATTATTTTATTTTTTTAAATCAGTAGAACACCTCCCGAGCCCTTCAAATCTTGATTGAGAATCACTGCTTGAGAGAAGAGAAAAGAATAACCTCATCTGTTACCAGTGTGTACATTTGTGAGATCAACATGTGCATCGCTTGGCGCCAAAATTCAGCTTGTACGATAAAGAAAACAATATATTTTATATAAGATATAACTCTATTTGTTGAAGGTTCTTTAAATGTTTTTGTCTGTTGTATAACAAAGGAATTTTCAGTTGCGTTTTATTTAGATTTTTGGGGTACTTGTTTTTTTTAAATCCAAAAACAAAAAAGATTTCTTTATTATTTGGGTATTAACTTTTGGCAACCACGCGATACTTATGTTACTATCATCATTACTAGATAGTTAAGGTCACTATGGACTTCTCCCACTTATAACGATGAAGATTAAATAAATTAATATCAAAATCATTAATCTAGTTAAGTGGTTCCAAAAGTGGTCCGTACGGACCCCCAGGGGTCCGCGGGAACTTTCAGGGGGTCCGTGGAAAATAAAAATTGATTTGGGGGTCCCTGAACAACGTCAGGGGGTCACGCAAGGTTTAGAAATCAAATAATAAAACTCATTAATTTTTTTATTATTATTGAAATTAAAATAAATAATAATAAATAAAATAGTATGTGAATGCTTTTTCTACTAATTAAATACCATCTTAGGGGCTATCCTTCATGGACACAATGTTGTTTTACGTAAAAAATAGTTTTAGAACTACTGTTATTCCCACATCTATAACCAATCAAAATACTTGGTTTGTTGAAATGTCAAGCTTGATGCAGATGAAATGCCGATTTCCCTATAACTATAAGTAGAAATATACAAGTTTATAACTTGAATCTACGAGTGTTGCAAGGTTGTGTATTATTCGATGTGTCGGGAAGTTATATTTATCTAAATTGTATCCTACCATCAAATGTTTTTAATAGGGCTTTAAGAAGTCTGACGTCACGTCAAAACGCGCAATTTTAAATAAAATTTCCACTTAAATATATGATTACTGACACTTTATTTAATAACGTTTATGTAAAACGTGTGTTACGATATTACAGTGCAGCCTTAAACTAAAAACATAATGAAATGATTCAAATTTGATTTGAAACATGCTCATTTTCAAATAGGAATTACGGCTTTTATGGTTGGTGGTTTCAAAACTTTGTGACGTCATATTGAAGAAGTGGTCTAAGTTTTTGTGACGACGTGTGATGAGGGGGAGGGTGTGAAAAATCAGCCAAAATCACGTGACGTCATTTATGGACTGCCACTTAATGGATTATATGATGGTTTTTTTTAATTAATAAACATGAATAAATAATTGTAATTGAAACGAAGTTAAGGTTGGGAATATGTTTACCATTGCATGTCAAATATAAATATGGCATGCAATGGTGAACATATTCCCCACCTTTACTTAAGCAGTAATAAAAGAGGCCACAAAAGATGATATACTTATAAATACAGATTTATAAAAATAAACGATACTTTTTTTAAAGGCCACAAGAAAGTTACTGAGGTCGCAGGTCCCCCGTACCCCCAATTAGACAAAAAAATATTCACACCCAAAAAACATTACCAAACAAAGACATTGTATACATTTTTAGTATTTAAACATATTTATACATTTACTTTCCTAACTTTCATAATAGAAAAATCGTGTATTTTGCTATCAAAATTTAAATTGTTTGTAATATCTTTTTCTATAGAAAACATTGCAAGATTTTGTTGTCTTAAATCGCCCATTGTGGAACGAAGATATTTTTTTATCAACTTCACTTTGGAGAAGCTCCTTTCACAACTAGCGACACTGATGGTAATTCTTGAAAAAATTCATAGCAAAATTACAATGTTGTGTTGGGTACAAAATTTTCCAATCTACACTGTTGAATAAATTTTGATAGATCAAGGGTGCATTTTCCCCCGTTTTTCTAACATAATGCCTCATTTTTTAGTGTAGGTATAGCCATAAAAACCTCGATCCTTCTCTTTCAATATTGAATAGTTCTTTATCAATGTCAATAAAGTAATTTATTTGATGTTCAAATGCTTGATTTAGTAGGTTACATGGTATTATATACTATATATATACGAATATTTTCTTGCAAGGACATTGTGGCGATAAAGATGTTTAATGCATATATTAAGTGACTAAGTGGTCTAGATTTGTATTATAAATGATCACAAGGATCGGTCCTTATGTCATCAAGGATACCTTTAATTGTCTCAACACAATTGACATATAACAAACTATGATAGCGTAAGTTAAAGTAATAAAATTTAATTACATTTAAACATTGGATTTGCAAATGAATTCTTATACATAAATTACTCAATGATTTATGATGGTCCAACTATAGTCCCTCCTAATATATCTATCCCTTAATAATTTAATATAACCTAGCAATATTCCCTTCTAGTATAGCATTGTCATCACCAGACGTTGTCCCAACTTAATGCTCATTGTTAATATACTTATATTGTCATGAGAATCCTAGAAGTCCCGCTGATTAATAGCACGACTCTCTTCTACTGTTTGTTGCACTGGATTGCTGTCCGTTGGTGAGCCATACTCCCAACGTTGTCTGCGATGTTGGTTCGCAGGGGATGCTTAATCGAGTGTAATTCATTGCATTCTACTTGTTGTATTACTGTTCACTCTGGATGCTGCTGGGCTCGAAGATTTCTGTTGTTTTCTGTTGATTATCACTTCAATTGACTTCAATTGACACCGTTTGTTATATTGGCATCGGCTAAGTACAGGGTACTTGTGGCCGGCTTCAATTCGCACAATATTATAGTGTGTCGAACTGGCTTCAATTAGTACAATTGTGTGACTGACTGGCTTCAGAAGAATACTAGTATGTACTCAACTGGTTGTAGTTTGATGTCTGTAGAGTAGGTTATACACAGCCAAAGATGATCTGTCTAAGCCTTGTCTCCACGTTACAACAATTCCTCCTGGTGTATGGCTGCGTCAGGATTCTACACGCCTGTGTAGTAGGTCAAGTAGATCACTGGATTTACCGGGCACCAGGAACCAGTCTAAAAATAGAAACAAATCCAGGGTAGCTTTCCATGGCTATATTTGTGCCTTGTCCACTTTTAGCACTGAACCTTCAGAGCACAGTACCAAAAGGGATCTCATAATTTTACATGAATACAAATTATCATTTAGATTGTAATAGGTTATCTATAACCACGGGTACAGACATAAATGGCTGACACCTGATACGTGGGTTAATATTAATATTAATGTACTTACTTTTATATATTTATATCGTATTCCACCTGACCGATGGAAACGAATAAAAGAATATGCGGGATATTTAAATCCTCGTATAGTTCGACATGGTGAACTAAGATTAATTCAACAATTATGACATGTATTAATTATAATTCAATAATTAACATTCAATTAATGGCAACAAATGAAAAAATATACAATGCTTAAGTAAACTAATTAGAGGCAGTCCTACCGGTGCTGGTTTAGAAAAGTTGTCCTTTCCACTTCAAGAATGAAGTCCGTTAAACTGAGAATGTATTCACTATGTCTTTGACTAACTTCAGTTAGATCTTGGCAGGAAAAGGACGAAATACTCATCTGCTCTGGTATTTATAACCTTCAGATGACGTGGAATTCAATTACTTTCGATTGGATGTTACTCACGATCCGTTGGCCTTGGTTTTATATTTGTGTACCCCGTATTTGATTAATTAATAAGTTCCGCTACTTGCATTTTGAGATTTCAATGAATCAGAGTTCATTCCCTTTCGTTGTTTATGTAGGACGGTGTATCATTAAATTGGCGGTTCATAAATTTCGTAACAGACATACAACTCATCAAAGCGTACTTTTGTAATTCCATTCATGGATAAAAAAAATTTGCCGTTGTATTTCTTGTTCTAAAGATAAAACCACGTCTTCTTGATTTCCCCCACTCATATTTTTGTATCCTTTTAACTACACGTTCAGTTGATATCTCCAACTCTTCATACATTTTTTGGCTGATATAACTGTAACTGTAAATATCCCTTAACCCGTCGATGGGTCATTGGGGCACCATCGTGAACTGCACACTATCTCATGCCATTTGTCCCGGTCTTGCGCTGCCTTTTGCGAGTCGATGAATGACAGGCGGTCCACTCTTTGATGTCGTCATCCCATCTCCTCTTTTGCATGTCTCTTTTTCTTCCTTCCTGGACTATGCCTTGCATTATAATCTTTGCGAGACCTCCAGATCTTGCCACGTGCCCATACCATCGTAGTTTTTTTCTTTTTGATTGAGGTGAGAAGATCCTCGTAGGGACCGATGACAGCAGTTATTTTGTTGCGGACCGCTTCGTTTGTGATGTGCTCTGTGTAGGAGATGTTCATTATATTTCGGAAACTTCTCACATCATGATATAACAGCTTTTTTCTATTAGCAGATCGCTTTGTTCCATGCAATGGATTTGCATTAATTTTTTTTAATGACGTGTTCCAATAAATCAGGGGTCAGCGAACTGTTTTGCCCATTACCCCAAAATATGAAAGTTTATGTTGACGTTACCCCCGGAGGCGCAAGTCCTGTCCACACAATTTGGGGGTTTAGTGGATCATTTGAACCCTCCCACCCACCAAGGGGTCTGGGGCTAAGCCCCAGCCGAAAACGAATCTAGTAAGTTTTAAAAGCCTGATAAGTGTCTAAAAATGAAATTGAAAAGGATTAAGCGTATATATTTTAACTCAAAATTACACGAAGGAATCATACATCAGGCGAATCTATTTGATACAATTACAAGATTTACAGTCGAATATAATGGTTTAAATGGTTATACGCTTAACGGCACTGGCCATTTTATAGTAATAATAAATCGGACATAATGCGGTAAAGTCGTATAAACACAAAGTTACTTAAACAATTACATAAAAATTGGTGCTGTTACGTCGTTGTCTGGGTACTTGTAATGACCACAAGGACAGGCTACAACTCAAAGTAACTCCAACCCCATTATAACATACATACGTTTTATTAAGGTCCTTCCGCGCGCAACAACAGCAAATCTCTAACTCACTATCGACTCTCAACCGTTCCAACGTCACGTTCACTATCACGCGTCACATCTTCTCATGCTACCTCATGGTGTTCCATACCATGCGCACTTTTCCGCACTGCACCACAGACTCGTACAAACACATACACATCGGGAAAACTCCATTAGCTATAATATTTCCCGGACATATCCCCCCCCTCATCACTTTAGATTTAACTCACGGAGTTAAATCTACAACCTGAAATTTATAGCATCTTAAAGATACATAATAATATGTTTACAAATAGAATATTATTTACTTGAATCGTTCATAATACTGAGCTGTCTGGTTCATATAATAAACACCTTATTATTCTCAATACTGAGCTCTCCCGGCTCAAACAAATTCTTTCTGACCAAGAATTATTCCTTGATCGTCCTCTGCGCGAGGCATAAGTTATGGGATAACGTCTTATCCATACATAACAAAAAAGATCTGTTTCCACGGAGCACTACTGGCTCACAGAATAACAAATTATTATTCTCAATACTGAGCTCTTCCGGCTCACACAAATTCTTTCTGATAAAGAATTCTTCTTTTTTTGTCCTGTAATTATTCATAACTCTTCTTTAAACCTTTATATATACATATACACATCAATAGCCACTGAGCACTCCTGGCTCACGTAATATCTTCTCTGTCTCCAGCACGAGACACATTATAGGAATAACATCATATCATACCACTACTACCATGCTTCTTCTTTAACAGTATATTCTTATATCATAAATAAAGTGAAATACACAACAAAATTGATTAAACTCAATCATAAAATATGCCAACAACTGATGTCAACCAATACAATTCCCTAGAATTCTAAAATGTTACACAAGTCACGTCATACATAAACAAAACATTTGTAGCAAAAATTCATGATCATTAGAAAAAATACACATGACATAAAACCAGAGCAGAAATAAAAAAATTCACAGTATTTGTACAGATGGGGGTATATTTCTTTTGTCAGTACCACCCATCAAAAATAAAAATTGCATATTATCATTTAAATGATGCGCATGAAACCTTTCCTTGTATATATTGTTCAGGCCTTCCCATTTTTCTTTTTTACCGTAGCAACTGGTGTCGCTATTACATTGTCCATATTTCAGGATTACATCTTGACCCACCCCTTTACACGTCCGCGTAGCGTGAAACAACATATTTAACAACATGACACATCCACCCACAAAGCTCGACCATACTTTTATGAGTGAACTAGTTATCAATGTCATTAACTGAAAAATAAAACAATGCCCAAAATTGAAATGTCAACGGTTCTAGGTGACTCTGTGGTACGGGTCCTGTCTATAATGTCATAAGCACACACAATGTCAAGTAAACAACCAGAGCTATCTGTTGGGTCAGGGGCCAATCTTTCTCCGACCCAAATGTAGAGGTTCTAATTATTTTATTCAGTTTCTCCATCTTCATTTTCTTCAGCATTATTAAATTTAACCTCATTTTCTATTTGAACTTTACTTTCCATCTTTTCACCCTTAACTTCTTAATCATCTGCATTAACTTCCATTTGATCAACGTTTGTATCTGATACAAGGGCGCTTTTAACTGACTGATTTTCAGTGGACCTCACATCATGTTTCATCTCTGGCTCAATATTGTGTTCCTTTTTAACGTCTTTTTCAATGAGTACTTGATTATTCTCAACAACATGTTCCGCTTTCTCTTTTTTAGCAACACTCTCGAGCTACTTAGTATTTTCCTGCATAATACTTTCAATTATTGTATCATTTTCCATTATTCTCAGACTTATTTCAGCAGATGTTTCTTCTTTTTCTACCAGCATTCTCCACAATTCAGCAATTTCTTCGTCATTAAGTGTTATGTTTCGGCTTAGCTCGAAACTCTCCATTTCTCTATGAGCAAGACTTTCTAAAATATATGTGGTTTCTATCTCTTTTTCTTTTAGAGTTCTCTGTAATTTGTTCAACACTTCATCTTTGTCCTTTATCGTCATAGCTCTGCTGTAATGGGGTTAGCATTGCCTATGTTTCTATACATGTCTGCCAGTTCATCGTCTTTATCCTTGACTATTTTTAGCAAGCTCGAATATTCTTTATCCTTATTGATAATTTTCAGTTTTAAGGTTATCGATTCAACTTCAGCTTCATCTAGTTTTGTTCTGTGTTCCTTCTTTCATTCGTCTAATAGCTCATCTTTTTCAGCTAAAGTCTTACTCAAATATGATGTTCTGTTGTTTATAATGCTTAGGTTTCTACACATTTCTGCTAGTTCATCATCTTTATCCTTTACTATTTTTAGCAAGCTAGAATATTCTTTTTCCACTTCAGCATTTTTCATTGTCAAGTTCATGGACTCTACTTCAGCTTCTTTTAGTTTCAGTTTGTGTTCCCTCTTTAATAATTTGTTCTAATAGTTCGTCCCTTTCAGTTAAGGCCTTACTCAGGTCTGCTGTGTTTTTGTTTGTAATCATTAGATTCCTATCCATTTCTGCCAGTTTATCATCTTTATCTTCAATCGTTTTGAGCCAGCTTGATTTTTCTTTATCATTTTGAGTTAACAGGCCGTGCATTTCGAAAATTTTCATTCTTAATTCCCATTTCTCAACTTCAGTTTCCTCTAGTTTTGTTTTGTTCTCCCTGCCTTCCTCTTCCAACTCTGTTAGTTTACTTTGAACTTTGCAGAGTGTTGACTCCAGTTCACTTATTTTTTTCTTTGTGTTCCGCTAGTTCCCTTTCTTTACCGAACATCTCAATTTTTAGCGCGCCAGTGAGGTTAAGACTGTCCGCCAGGTCGTCGTATAACCCATCTATTTCTTTTTTGTTTTGGACATCAAGGTTTTTAAGGACCCTATTTTCTTCTTGTATTTCTCTACTTCCTTTCATTATATCACGTTTATCTTCTTCATATTGTTTCACTGTTTTCCTTTTAAAACGTTTTTTTTCCGTGGACTGCCAAGCCCTGTCCTCGTCCAACAGATTAAGCATGTTCTCTCTATTATATTCTACGCTATAAACGGGCTTTGATGGATTGTCATATGTATAATAGTCAAAGCAGTCAGCTGATGTATCAGCCACCCTATAAACGTCCTTTGTTAAGTATGGGTCCTTGCAATAGATATTGGCTACCCCGTACAAAACTTCCTGACAGTCACTGTCATCACTTTTTAAATGTTCCCGTTTAATACCCCGTTGTCTTCTTTCATCTTCATCATTTTCCCGCCATTGTCTCTGTCTCTTTTCGTATTGTCTCCGTTTCTTTTTATCTTTTTTTCTGTCGTTGTCTCTGTCTCTCTTCGTTTTGTCTCTGTATTTCTTCACCTTCTTTGCGCCATTTTATTTGCACTTCTTCCATTTTTTCCCGCCATAATCTCTGCTTATTTATATATTTTGAATACAGGACACCATTATATCCCAATGCCATGCCCTCACCATTCATGGCTGTTTGTTCACGGTAACGGGACATATTAATCCGTATAGATAAAACGTCTTTATCGATTACAAATAACCACCAAATTATTATATGCTAAAAAAAACGAGAATATGCACTTGCCTGTTTATAGAACAGAATTCACATCCAAATAAGTGTCACTCATAACAACCAAAAGCATAAGTGTCCAAAATAAAGTCGAGGAGGCAAGCAAACAGTTCAACGGCTCGATGAATGGACACTACGATTACCCCACAGCACACTGAACTGGACAGATCAGATCCACGTTGCGCTGATCCACAGGAACACTACAACCCCACACTTGATGTGTACAGAACAGGCACACGTTGCGTTGATCTACGGGAACACCACAACTGCACACTGAATATGTACAGAAAGTCTCACGTTGCATTGATTCACAGGAACACGACTGCACACTGGATGTGTACAGAACAGGCCCACGTTGCGTTGATTCACAGGAACACTACGATTGTACACTGGACGTGTACAGAACCGGCCCACGTTGCTCTGATCTACAGGAACATCACAACTGCACAGTGGATGTGTACAGAACAGGCCCACGATGCGTTGATCTACAGAAACATCACAACTGCACACTGGATATGTACAGAACAGGCCCACGTTGTGTTGTTCTACAGAAACATCACAAATGCACACTGGATGTGTACAGAAAAGGCACATGTTGCGTTGATCTACAGGAACATCACGACTGCACACTGAATGTGTACAGAACAGGCCCAGGGTGCGTTGATTCACAGAAACAGCTCCCACCTCACACTTGATGTGGATATACCAGGCATACGTTGTGTTGATCTACAGGAGCATCACAACTGCACACTGGATGTGTACAGAACAGGCCCACGTTGCGTTAATCAAACGCCGGTTGGCGTAAGTTATCAAGAAATGAAAATTAAAGATAATTATAATCCTTAAGTGTGAGAACCCATAAGAGAACGTATAAAAGCGTCGCTTGATGTTGATATCAAAGCATTTGTGATGTAACCGCAGCTCCGTTTGGTTCTCTTACCGTAGGAGTCAGCGAAATTTTTTGCCCGTTACCTGAAAACACAAGTTTACGTGTGTGCCCCCCCCCCAGACCCGAGCTCCTGCCCACATGACTTGGGCGGGGATTTGGGGAAGCGTCGTTAGCCCCTTGTGACAGACATGTTGTTGTGTTTCTATTGAATGAGAATGCAATGACTTGACCTAGTATGAAACACGTGGGTTGTGAGTTGAACTGTAAGCGTGCTGGTCGAGGACTGAGATAATAGCTGGCTATAAATGTACGGTTCATGAGGCAACCGGGGTGGATTGCAATGGATGGCGGTGGATGGCATACGAGCTGTTTAGGTAGTTAATTGTACAGTTGATTACAGTGAATTGTATATAGTAATTAAAGACAGTTGTTAACAAGAACACAGTGTGTTAAAGCCTTGACACTTGACCAGCCACAAGATCTATTACATGGTGTCAGAAGTGGAGGACCTCAAGACTATTTGAAATACTGACGCCATATCTATGACATGGTGTCAGAAGAAAAGAACCTCAAGAACATTTGAAGTACTGACGCCATATCTATTACATGGTGTCAGAAGTAAAGGATCTCAAGGCTATTTGAAAAACATCTATTACAAGGAATGCGACGATTGTGACACGGATATTCATTCAGTGAAGTGCTTATTACTGAAATTCGAGAATTATTGCTTGCCAAGAAAGAATGTGACAGTCGAGAGACACGTGTTTTTCTCCAGAAAGCATGGTGTGGGAGAAAATTTCGATACTTTTATAACAGACCTTAAACTTAAAGCAAAGACTTGTGAATTTGAAAATTTAACCGGGTCGTTGATAAAAGACAGAATTGTGGCTGGAATAAATAATGAATATCTAAGGGCTAGACTACTGAGAGAAGTAGACCTGAATTTGAACAAGGCTGAAATTATATGCAAAGCGTCGGAAACGTCAGAATGGCAACTCAAAGCTTTAAATGAAGAAAAGAATGTTCAAGCTGTAAACTTAAAGGAGCATGAGAGATCAAGTACGCACAAGACAAGTCAACATGTCAAGCAAGCTGTAAGGACAAGTACACACATAAAAGCAGGCAAATGCAAGTATTGTGGAAAAAACCATGAACCTAGAAGATGTCCTGCTTATGGCAAGTTATGCAACAACTGTGGAAAATTGAATCACTTTTCTGCTGTATGCAAGTCATAACGGGTAAAAGTTGTCAACTGTCAACTCAAAGATCACGTGGACTATAGTCAAACATTCTGTTTAGGAAGTGTGTTCACGCAACACGCAACAAGTGATGAGTAGAGGACAATCGTTACGCTTGAACAGAGGCCAGTGATGTTCACACTGGACACGGGGGCACAAGTAAACATTCTGCCACACAGATTGTTTAGTCAACTAAGAATAAGAAGAATGCAGAAATCAACAGCAAGGCTCACTACATACAGTGGGGAAACATTGCCTGTTGTAGGCAAACATCAATCAAATGCTCTGTGAACGACAAGACAGAGGTGCTGGAGTTTCAAATAGTCAAGACGCACTCAAAGCCGATCCTTGGTCTGCAAGGTTGTCAGAAATTGAAACTTATTGAAAGAGTGGAAGTCATTGAAGATGAAACATTGTCTAAATATGCAGATGTATTTAGTGGTCTTGGTTCAATGGAAGAAGACTACTATATAAAAATTGATAAAAATGTCAAGCCAGTAAGAAAAGTTCCTGCTGCGTTGCGAGATAATCTCAAAAATGAACTTGAAACGCATGGAAATGGAGGGAGTCATTGAGAAAGTTCATCATCCTCCAGCATGGGTCAACTCACTGGTCATTGTTGAGAAAAAAGGTGGCGGTTTAAGGATCTGTCTTGACCCAAGAGACCTTAACACTGCCATTCAAAGAGAACATTATCAATTACCAACAATTGAAGAAATAGGTAGCAGGCTAAGTGGCAGCAAGATTTTCACTGTGTTGGATGCAGCTACAGCATTTTGGCAAATTAGGCTCAACAAGAACTGTACAGATCTTACTGCGTTTAACACGCCTATTGGAAGGTACAAATTCTTGAGGCTTCCATTTGGATTAAATTCATCAGCAGAAGTATTTGCTAAAAGATTCCACCAAGCTTTTGATAACATTCCAGGTGTTGAAACTTACATGGACGAAATGCTGATATCTGGAAGAACGAAAGAAGAGCACGATGGAAGACTGAAGAAAGTTCTTGACATAGCGAGAAAGAAAGGCATCAAGCTGAAACCATCTAAATGCAGTCTTCGAGTCAAAGAAGTTAAATTTGTTTGTCATATCATAACAGATGGTGGAATAAAACCAGGTAATTAAAAAATTGAAGCTATACTATCAATGCCTTGCCCTTCAGCAAAGAAAGAATTAGAAAGATTTCTAGGAATGATAAATTACTTGGGAATATTTATCGCAAATTTATCACACATAACAGCACCTTTACGAGACCTTTTAAAACAGGACAAATAGTGGTTATGGTTGGAACAACACCAGAAAGCAGTGGATCAGTTAAAGAATGTAATTACATCAGCCCCAGTGTTAGCTTTTTATGATGTCAAAAGACCAGTCAAGGTGTCAGTGGATGCTTCACAAGACGGAATGGGGGCTGTACTGATTCAAGGTGAAAGACCGGTGGCGTATGCTTCTAGATCGTTGACAGATTGTGAAAGAAGATATGCACAAATAGAAAAAGAAATGCTGGCTGCAGTATTTTGAATTGAACATTTTCATTACTATGTCTATGGTCGCAAAGTCACAGTAGAGACAGATCATAAACCATTGGAAGCTATTATCAAAAAGCCTTTGTCATCTGCACCACCAAGGCTTCAGAGAATGCTTCTAAGAATAATGAAATATGATATCATTCTTGAGTACAAGCCTGGTAAAGAAATGTTTATTCCAAACACTCTTTCACGAGCATCCTTACCAAGGCAATATCCATCGAGTGATGACTGGGACGCTCGGGTTAATCTAATTGTCAACAGTTTACCTATTTCGGATGATAAAATGAAAGATTTTTCACAAAGCCCATCAGAAGATGATGTTCTAAGACTTTTGAAGCAAAAGATTTTGTCAGGATGGTCTGATAAGAGAACAGAGATTCCCAGTGAAATAAGAATGTTTGCTGGATTTAAAGAGGAACTAAGTGAAAGTAATGGCATTCTTTTCAAGGGAGAGCGAATTATAGTTCCAAAAATACTGCAAAAAGAAATGCTTAAGAGACTTTATCAAGGACATTTAGGACGAGATAAGTGTTTGGCTACAGCAAGGGAGGTGATATTCTGGCCGGGAACGTCCTCACAGATCAAAGACATGGTGTCTAGGTGTGCAGTATGCAATGAGTATCAGAGATCACAGAAAAAAGAACTCATGATACCTCATGACATTCCAACGCTTCCTTGGGAAAAAAATAGGAGCTGACATTTTTCATCATGATGGAAAAAATTATTTACTTCTAGTGGACTACTATAGCAGATTTATTGAGTTCAATCTCATTTCATCTCTCAAGTCATCAGATATAATTAGCTACATGAAGTCGCAATTTGCGAGGCATTGGATCCCACGACAGGTGATAAGTGACAACGGGCCCCAGTTTCACTGTCAAGAATTTGAGCAATTTTCAAAACAGTGGGGATTCAGCCACACAACATCAAGTCCCATATCCCCAAAATCTAATGGCATGGTTGAAAGGGCCATTCAAACAATAAAGACACTTTTAAAGAAAGCAAAAGCAACGTGTCAAGACCCGTACATAGCACTGCTGCAGCTAGGAAACGCTCCGTGTGCAGACGGACCATCACCTGCACAACTGCTAATGGGGAGACGACTCAGGGCGAATCTACCTGCTACAGATGATTATCTGAAGCCTAAACTTGCTGACCCGAAAGAACCAAAGAAAATGTGGGTCAGAAGAAAAGAAGAGCAGGAGAAATATTACAACAAGACAGCCAGAATATACACACGTACATACTTCCAGCCTGGAAGCAGAGTGTATATGCAGAAAAAATATAACGGCTCTTGGCAGCCAGCAGTCGTCGTGTCAGCAGCAACGACGCCAAGGTCATACATTGTTAAGACTAACGATGGTTTGACATACAGACGAAACAACAACATGCTGAGACAGGCATTTCGTGGAAGGAGAGGTGTGACAGGTACTTTCGAATATGACACACCAGAAATAGAGCATGAAGAACACGCTCCCGGCGTTGGTAGAAACGGGTCATCAGCAACAGTCGCTACTGAGCTTCAGAAGTCAGCAGCAACAACAACAAGATACGGGAGACAGGTGAAGCCACCAAAGAGATACCCAGACAAAGAGACATAAAGGTGTGCTGTGCTTTGAAAGACATTTGAAGATTCAGTGTTAGTTAGAATTCATGTACTGAATTGTTCGATGTTTTTAATTGTATTATTCTCTTATTGCTAATCTGGGTCATTCATTTGTTTTGTTAGAAAGGAGATGTGAGAGACGTATTGTTGTGTTTATATTGAATGAGAATGCAATGACTTGACCTAGTATGAAACACGTGGGTTGTGAGTTGAACTGTAAGCGTGCTGGTCGAGGACTGAAAGAATAGCTGGCTATAAATGTACGGTTCATGAGGCAACCGGGGTGGATTGCAGTGGATGGCGGTGGATGGCATACGAGCTGTTTAGGTTGTTAATTGTACAGTTGATCACAGTGAATTGTATATAGTAATTAAAGACAGTTGTTAACCAGACCACAGTGTGTTAAAGCCTTGTCACTTGACCAGCCACAAGTTCTATTACACCCCCCTTCCCCGAAAATGCAACTGATGAGTTTAACAAGCATGATAAGTGTCTAAAAATGATATGAATAGGATTATGTGTAGATATTTTAAGTCAAAACGACACGGAATATCAATTTTTATTTTATTTGTTATTTTTTTTTGGGGGGGGGATCTATATGATACAATTATAAACGTTTTAATTTTGATATAATTGTTCGATTGGTTTTGGGTCGAACGCCTCTGGCCATTCTAGATATAATAGTATTCATTAACCTTATTGAATGCATCTAATTCTTGACATCGCATTCGAGAGTAGCACACATTTCACAATAAAATATTTCTTCTTAGCTCAGTTTCTAAGGCATTAATTTTAAATATCACAGAAAGGATACTTGATACAGTGAAGTCATGTGGATTAAGATTATTGTCACTCGTGTCAATATAAATGAAAGTAGGGTGGATTTAGATCTCTTCGTATAGTACGTAGGTAAGAAATCTACATAGTAGTCAAATTTAAAAAAAACATTTTCTGGAAGTAACCGGTTCAATAGTGGGCATATGTTCGAAGCGTACACGTACAAATTACGGTACACATGACGTATTTTAATATATCTAGTGGATAGAAAATAATGTGGGTTTTTTTAGGGGGGGTCAAAGCGTTGTGACGTATTTTTGGAGGGGTGTCTAACTTTTTGTGACGACGCGTGACGAGTGGGGGGAGGGGTGAAAAATCGGCCAAAATAGCGTGACGTCATTTATGGACGACCCCAACATAGCTGGAACTCCATCAACCGACACAGCAATAGTCTTCCCATTTTTTAAAATTAAATTTATCAATTATTCATTAACTTTAATGAATTTATAAATACCTTCACATGTGTCTATTCGAGGGAAGCCAAAACATTTCCTCTTCAATTATTTGAAAAACTTTGTAGCGAAAAAATACCATAAGCTGCGCTAAGAATTTACTCGCTTAAATAGAATGCGTTTTCTAGAAGTAACCGATTCAGTAGTGGGCTTATCTTCCAAGCGTACACGTGACGGATTTGAAATATATTAAGCGGATTTCATAATATGTGTCAATTAGTCTCCGTTACCCCCAAGAATTCCGCTTTTGTCCTAAATGGGGTAATTTACCCCTGTTTGTCGACCCCTGCCATAATTTGAGATAACATAGAAAAGATAAAAATTGCTTTGAATGAGTAAAATTCCAGCATCTGATCTCGTCTTACTAGTTACTTATTCGGATGTCAATTTTTCCAAGACGCTTGAAATTTTAAAGAAATAGTGATGTTATAATAATTGATAATACAAGCAGGAAATTTTTTTTAAGCCTACTTTCTTTCATTAGTCATTTAGTTAGTTTTTAGTTTAATTTGGGTAAATCTTGTAAAATATCAATATAGTGAATATAGTCAATCTTGTTACTTATAATTTATTTTATTACTGTACTAGCAGACCCGTCGTGGGTTACAACGATCTCAGTAAAAATGAATAAATTTAAAGAAACCAATGAGTGGTATGTTTTAAAAATAATTATGCCAGAAACGTTCGCGGAAGTGTGAAAAAAAGTCCAAGTTTCATAGCAAAAGGATAAATAAATTAATAATTAAAAAGCATACAAAAGAAGAAAAGATATTAAGGGCCCCAGCCCAAAATAAGTGATAATTTAATTTTTTTTCTTGCCATTGTACTCAAGCTATATTTCTCAATATCGTGTAAAATTGAACGTGGAATACAATTAATAATGTTCAGTAAAAAAACACATTTGGGGCCCCTTCTCCGATGGAATGGACATTAGGAGTTAAGTGCCCTATAGTAATTTAATATAGTCTCTAAAGTTTTTATATACTAAATTTGGTCAAAATCCAGTCAGTTATTTTCGCATTATCTAACCCTTAAACTAATTTTTTATATAGAAAATACAGGGAAAATAAACGACATTAAGGGGTCCCAGCGCCCATCCGATGCAAGATTTCAATTTAAAAAACCTGTTCATTTTAATTTTGTTTTATCATGGATATATATTTCTCAAGATCGTTATAATGTGAATGGGAAAAATATCTTAAACATATACGACATTTGGAGCGATATTAAGGGCCCCAGCCCCGAAGAAATTGACGTTAGAATTTCAGTGCCCTTAAGTATTTTAATATGGGATACCAAGTTTTTGAATACAAAGTTTATTTAAGATCCATTCATTTACTTAGTACCTAACGCATAAACCAAATTTTATATAGCTCATATACGCAACAACAAAAAAACGACAAAGGGCCCCAGGGCCCATTTTGTGCAAGACATAAAGTTCAAAACACCTGTTCGTTTCAATATGGATGCATTTATCATTATTTTTCAAGATCGTTAATAAATAAAAGGGGAATAGATTTCTTAAAAATTGAAGAAAATGGAATTTTGGGCCCCCAGGCCCGAAGGAATGGTCATTAGGAGTTTATTGCCCTATAGTATGTTAATATTGGCTGTCAAGTTTTTATATACAAAGTTTAGTTAAGATCCATCATTTAACACAGTAGCTAACGCTTAAACTAATTTTTATATGGCTCATATGAGCAAAACATGACATTATGGGCCCCCGGCGCCCCATTACTGTTAAATTTCGTAGCCATTTACCATCCCGGGAGCATACTAAACAGTCTCGAAAAGGTTCATGACGATCGGGTGAATGATTTGTCAGCTAGAAAAGGACATGCACACTCACACACACACACACACACAGACATACTTTGATTTATATATATATAGATATAGTGAACTAAAACGACATAAAGGGGAGCCCGGGCCTATACGGTGCGAGATGTCAATTTCAAAAACCTTTTCATTTTAATTCAGTTTCATGAGGGATATATTTATCAAGATCATTTAAAAGTGAATGGCAAAAATATCTTAAACATACATGAAAAAAGACATTTGGGCCCACCGGCCCCGATGAAATTGACATAAAATGTTCAGAAACCAAGTATTTTAATATGGCCTACCAAGTTTTTGTATACAAGGTTTGGTTAAGATTAAATCATTTACTCAGTAGCTTACGCATTAACTAATTTTTTATAAAGCTCGTATAAGCAAAAAACGACATTAAGGGCCCCAGGGGCTAATTATTACAAGAAATAAAGTGCGAAACATGTGTTAATTTGAATAAATTTCAAAATACATACATTTATTATATTGCTCAATATTGTTAAATATTGAATGGACGATAAAATATTAAACATTTACTAAAAAAAGACAGTTTGGGCCCCCTGACCCGAAGGAATGAAAATTGGGAGTTCAGTGCCCTTTCGTAATAAAATATAGACCCTTGAGTTTTTATATACTAAAAAGGGTCAAGATACATAAATTTTATCAGTATTTTACGCTAATACTAATTTTTATAAAGCAAATATAAGAAAATAATGACATTTAGGGGCCCTTGGGCCCTTTCGTTGAAAGATGTTAATTAAAAAAACCAGTTCATTTTAATTAAGTTTCCTCAAAAATATATTCCCCAAGGTCGTGAAAAATTGAATGTGGAAAAATATCTTATACATATTCGAAGAAAATACATTTGGGGCCCCCGGCCCGAAGGAATGGACATTTGAAGTTCTGTGCCCTATAGTATTTTAATTTGGGCTACCAAGTTTTTGTATTCAAATTTTGGTTAAGATCCATTCTTTTACTCAGTAGCTAACGCCTAAACTAATTTTTATATAGCTTATATAAGCAAAAAAGACATTAAGGGCCCCAAGGCCCATTCAGTGCAAGATATAAAGTTCAAAACACCTGTTTATTTCAATTTGTATAATAATGAATACATGTGTCATTATTTGTAAAGATTGTTAATAAATGAATATCGAATAAAATCTTAAACGTTTAAGAAATGAGACTTTTTGGGCCCCCAGCCCCAAAGGAATGACTATTAGGAGTTCAGAGCCCTATAGTATTTTAATATTGGCTATCAAGTTGTTATATACAAAGTTTGGTTAAGATCCAACAATTTACACAGTAGCTAGCGTTTAAACTAATTGTTATATAGCTCATATAAGCAACAAATGACATTATGGGCCCCCGGTGCCCCATGATTGTTAAATGTAGAAAAAAAAGTTGCCAGTTACCATCCCAGGTGGGTACTCAACAGTCTCCAAAAATTTCATGACGATCGGATGAATGGTTTAGTCAGCTATAAAGGACATGCACGCACGCACGCCCACACGCACGCACGCACGCACGCACACGTACACACACACACACACACACAGAGACAGACAGACACAGACAGACAGACATACTTTGATTTTTATATATATAGATTAGTATTGCTTATAAATAACATTGAAATTTATTACTAGATTAAGGATTTATTTAATCTTCATCGTCGTAAGGAGCCATCCATAAATGTCGTCACGCGCCTTGGAGTGGAGGGGGTCACGTATTTGTGACGATGTGTGACAAGGGGGGTGTTTAAGAAATGTTACGTCATATCAAAATGTGCAACTTTAAATAAAAGTTCCACTTAAATGTTTATTTGTTTACAATTTTATAAAGGAATTTTACGTGGCTAAACGCATTTTACGATATTAGAGTGCAGCCTTACACTAAATAAACACTTAAATTACAAAAAAAAAGTAATTTGCAACATGCTAATTTTAAAATTAGAAAATAAGGCTTTAAAAGGGGGGGGGGTCAAAGCTTTGTGGCGTCATATTGGAGGGGGGTATATGTTTTTGTGACGAAGTATGACGAGGGGGGAGAAGTCCATAGTCATCTAGTAGTAGTAGCCAAAGTATCGCAGGTTGCCAACAGTTAATAAAAAAATATTAAAATTAAAAATATACTTTTTAAAAAAAATATATTTTTGTGGTCGGATAAAAAACACGGACCAATTTTTGTGTTTAATTTTAGAGGCTTATTTATAGGTAACTTTACTACTAATACTAGTACACAAGTGAACCTTTCAGCTAATGCCTTGATCACTAAAAAAAATTAAACAAGTATTTAAATTACTTTTACATTATATATTAAACTAGCCAAATACCCGGCGGTATCGGATTTCATGTGGGAAAACAAAAAGAAAAAAATATATATTGATCATTTTGACATTCTTTTATCATTTTTTTCTTAATAATGTGCTTATTGGATTATAAAACACAATTATATGAACGGAATTTAGACTGAATAGACTATAGAAAACATTAAATTTAAGACCAAACGAACATTTGAAAGTGGTAGAAAATAAAAAAATTAGATTAGATGCTTAATAAATAGATGTTATTCTTTAAGTAAATAAGGATATGTTCCTATTTGTTCAAGTTAATGTGTTTTTTTTGTGTAGAGTCAGTACAATTAAGGCACCATTAAAAAACAAATAGATGCATTTTAATTATCACAATAATGAAAATTTAGTTTAATTATATATGCATTATATTACACATTGAATCAGAACAATGGAAATTAAAAATAAATCTTCTTTTAATACCAAATGCAAAATTTAATATGTAATTTTCATCTGTAAAATTTGCAATGAATAATATAAAATATTAAATATGCAATTATAGTAATTGTTAGCCTTGGCATACAATAAATTGATAGGTACATTTAAACACAGATAAAATATGACATACACAATAAATAGCAGTACTTCTTTTTGATCAATAAACATATTTTTGAATTGAGCTTTAAAAAAGTAAGACAAAACACAAAGAAAATATAATTTACACCAGTAAAGTATCACCAGACAATTGCCTATTTGAAAGGTTGTCACTGAGACTGGCAATATATTCAATAGCATATTTTCTACTTCAGCAACAGTCTATCTGAAAAGTATCCATTTCTGTAAAATCGGCTTTAATCGGCTTTAATTTAACTTAACATTGATTATTTTCTCGAGTGCTTATAATAATTATTTCACACTTAACTAAAACAGACGTCTTTTTACAGTAATTCCTGTTATAATTGTTGATAATTTCTAATACTAAAATCTATTATACATAAATTATTGTATTAATACTGGACCAAATGATTTTTTTTCCTCAGGAAAATAATAGTTTTCTTTATGTAAAACATAACTAAAATTTTAAATTGCTTTTTTGTACACAATGAAATTGAAATTTAATTTTACAATAATTCACATTTCAAAAGTCTCATTTGACGTACGCCCATTAAATAATAGTTTTAATGTTGTTGAGTTTTAAGGGTTTTAAGAACATTTTTCATTGAAAAGACTTTAGGTCTGAAGATTTAAAAATGTACCATTCTTATCGATCAATGCTTTTCTCTGTAATAACACATTGATTAATGAATATTTAAACATAAAGCATGGTATCCAGTAAGAATTTAGGCAGTTATGAAATACTTGTAGGGCCATGATTTGTAACTACATTTAAAGTAATTTTAAAGCGGAAGTTGGCCTTTCAATAAACTTCTTAAAATAGTTCGTGTATTCTATTTAGTGAAAGAAAAAAATAAAATATATACATTAATTAATTAATCACTAAATTTTTTTATTACACGATTTCTTTAAACCTTTACCTGTAAAGTCGCGTTGTAGTATAGTAACAATTGAAATGATTATAAAACATTTGAGAATTTAAATAGCGCGATACCCTATCTAGCAGCTCGGCTCAGTGCGTTTTACATAGAAAAAATGCACACACATATTTATACATTCTTTAAATTTACAAAAATACATTCATATTTAAATTGAACAAAACTAAATATTGACATGAGTGTGAAAGTAGCTTAATTTATTCGTTTTAAAAATGTATTATAATTTTTTTTATTTGGAAAAGTCAAGTTTGAAAAGATGTGTTTTGAAGCTATGCAGTTTTGAAGGTCTAATAAGATTGCTATAACAAATGAGAAATTATAGAGAAGTTCATTTTTTTAGCACAAAAGAGAGAGAGACATTTGCCAAAGTGTTTTAGTTTTAGTGAAGGTACTGATTCAATAACTACTTTTACTTTGAAAATTTAAAAAAGGTAATCATTCTCTTTGAATTTGCAATTGATAATTAACGTTATTAAATATGTAATTTTACCTATTTTTAGCCTTTAGCATACAATAAATGGAGAGGTACATTTAAACACAAAATATTTTGACATAAAAAAATAAATAACAGAACTTCTTTTTGGATCAATAATCTCCTTTAAAAAATATAGATAAATCACAAAAAAATATAATTTACGCCAGTAAAGTATTACTAGACAATTGCCTATTTGAAAGGGTTGTCACTGAGACTGAAAATAGATGGGTTAGCATATTTTCTACTTAAGCAAAAGCCTATCTGAAAATATCCATGTTATTAAGGCGTCTTTCATTTAACACTTAATATTGATTATTTTTTTCATCAATGAAATCCATTGTTTCACACATTTTACTAAAGCAGATGCCTTGTTACAGCCATTCCTGTTAATGTTTATAACTGCTAATAGTAAAATCTGTTTTACATGAATCATTGCAGTAATACTGGACCTAATGATTTTATTCCCCTTTGTAAAAAAAATAATTTTCTGCTTCTAAAACATAAATACGATTTACTCAATTGCTTTTTGGTACACAATGTTTTTATTTTTACCATCAGGTGCATATATAAAAAGATTTTGGGGATTTCCAACTCTTGAGCAGGCGACATAAAGTTGTCCGTGAGAAAAACAGGGTTCCTGCAGATTAATTCCTGCTACCGACAAAGATTTTCCGTGTGATTTATTGTTAGACATGGCGAATGCAAGGCGAATCGGGAATTGAAGACGTTTAAATTCGAATTTAATGTTTGTTGGTACTAATGGAATTCTGGGTAAAAAGACATCTTCTCCTTTAGCACAGTCTGTCCAAATTGTTGCTTCAATTCCATTAGTAAATAATTTCCTAATTGAAAGTCTTGTTCCGTTGCAAAGTTTTGGTGGGTCTAAGTTTCTTAACAGCATAATTGACGATCCCACTTTTAGACTCAAGTTATGAAGTGGCATACCTGGTATTTCTAATGAATTTAGAAATTCAGTTGGGTACAGCACTGCCTGTGATGGATCAATAATAGTATCAATCGATTTGTAAGTTATAGTGTCTCCGGGAATTAAATATTGTATTGTTATATTCATCTGGTTAACAGTGTTATTTTTGGGAGCTAGAATTGCTTTTTCGCAGAGCCACGCATGATTTTGATAATTTTGCTCAATATTTGGAAACACTTTTATTGGGAGTTCCTCGGCTGTCTTTAAGATAATACAGAATTCACCAGGAAGTGCAATACGGCCCACTATCTCTTTCAGCAGGCATAATCCCATCTCAAAGTTGAAGCAACTGGTGAGAAAACATCTCTGATGCAGCGTCCTGTTGTAGATGAACTCGCATGTTGGTTGTCAAAGATATTCTATTAACATAACATGCTCCCAGAGAATAGATGCTTTTAAACATGCATCTAGTTCATCTGCTGGAGTGGACATGGGGAATAACCGGAAGAGTCTGTCGAAAGTCACCAGCCAATAAAACCACAGTTCCTCCCATGATTAAATCGTTTGATCTCAGGTATTGTAGAGTCCTGTTCAAGGCTCCCAGTGCCCATTTGTGAGACATTGTGCATTCATCCCAAACTATAAAACTACACTCTTTCAACACTTTAGCCTGTCCAGGCGCTTTAGAAATGTTGCATACTGGAAATTCTTCGTGGTTTAAATTTAATGGTAATTTGAAAGCGGAATGTGCTGTCCTACCTCCTTCCAATAGTGTTGAAGCAATGCCAGATGATACCACTGCAATCTTCTTTTCATGTTGAACTGTGGCCAGGAGTAGGTTGAGGACAAACGTTTTTCCGGTGCCACCCGGGGCGTCGAGGAAATAAATGCAACCATGACCTTTTCTTATCATTGACATCACCTTATTGTAAGTTTCTCTCTGATCAGCAATAAGAAGCGGTTCATTCGCAACTATATATACTTTTAGATCATCCACATTGTAACTAAACTCACGCAGAACTTCATTTGAAATAAAAGTGTTGTTATTTCTTTTGGGAGATGGTAAACAACACTGCATGAGGCCTCGTCCAGACATTGACAAACAAATGTTCTCTAGGATGAGAACATTATTTAAAATGTCTGAGGAAAGTTCGATTTGTAAGGTTGGATTTTCACATCTAGCTTTCAAAAGAATATCTTCACTAAGGTGTTCTTTGTATTTCTCCCACAACTGGAGAGGATTTGAAACATTGCAGACAGTTAACAAAATACAAAACAGCTGCCTTAAGTGATATGGTGATTTCATGGCACATGCTTCAAATAGCGTTAGATCCCAGTGGTCATCATTTTCTAATAACCCTCTTTTTTCACATGCCTTACAATATGTTTCGCAAAGTTCACTATTTACTTTCTTTAGGTCTAGAAATGACGTTGGACCCTTGACAATGTGAAGTAGCATTCGCAAAAAGAAGCACTCAGCATTTGATGGATGAACAGTGTAGACTCGGCCAAGTGCATCCGTAGATTTTACTCCAGGAAATCCTTCAATATCAACCCCCTTGTTTGCGTCGCTGGAAACTTTTGGTAGTTGCATTCCAGGTGTCATAGCGAGGAACGTCACAATACAATAAAGTTTTAGCAAACTGATCATTTTGACAAAGCTTAAAAAATGCCATCAAGGTGGTTTTAGCAGGCTCTTGAATTTTCTCCTCTAAATTATATGGATTGAAATAGATTCTTTGGCCATTTTCCAGATGAACACTTAGATGAACAACAGTTGGATAACGTTCATGAATTGGAAAATTTAGTATTCTCCAAACAGCTTCGTTGCTGCTGATATAGCGTCCTATTTGAAAAGCTTGAGCGTCATCCAAAATTTGGTTGTCATTAAGTACCTGGAAAACAGCCTGGTCACTGCGCTTGTGTACGTATTTGCATATGTACTTGATGGATTTGACCGAATGGCACCACTCGACATTAATGTGAGCCTGAAACATTTTAATAATAAAGGGTTGTAGGGAACTACCCAACGGTTGTCTACTTCAATCTCTGTGTTTGTGTTGTATTTAGAAACATTTTATTTTTGTTGTATATCTACTGTCAGTTGGCTTGCTCCTGCGGTACAGTGGGTACCCATCAACACCAGTGCGCGTTTCTTTGATAAGTTCCTTTGGAAATCTTTCAGAGCATTTACCATTAACCATGCATGAAAAATTTACTAATTACCGCTCCACACGACCCATGTATCATATTCTTACCGACTAATTTGAAGAACATAGGATCAGTTTCTGGGTTCGGTAATTCAGCGCTGATAACTTTGTCAATGTCAATGGACCGAATTTTCTCTCTCAGCCAAATCAGAATATGAGCGTGCGGCAAGCCACGTTTCTGCCATTCAACTGAATATAGCCAACATTTGGTTTCTCCAAAAATGCAATGTTTGGTTAAAACAGCCATCAATTTGATTAATTTTTGCTTAAACACTCTTGCTATAAGGTCATGTCAGTCAACAGAATGTTATCCCGGAAGATAGTTATCAATGATTTCCGACCAGCTCGATTACATGTGAAGGTCAAAAAGAGATCAGGCCGGCCATATTGTCGAACATGGGTGAGGGCGTCTTGTGTGTACTCATGCATGTGCCTTGGGCTACCAGTCATTGATGAAGGCAAAATAACCATGCAACGTAACTCACTTGGATTCCCGTCACTTGTCATTGCGTCTTTTAAATGGATATATTCTTCAACGCGGAGTTTTTTTAAATTAAGTCTTATGTACAACAGTCTTTCACTTTCTATCTTTGCGAACATATCAACTATGAATTGATGAAAAAGTTGTCTACATCTTAGTATATGATTATCTTCTCATACACGTGCCATTAGTCGGTAGGCATAAAATCCATGGCAGAAACTTTTTTAGTACTGACAGCAGCGCCAGTGGCTGGATTTCTTTGAGGGAAACCAAAGTAGTAGCCATCTTCCCCTTGCTAAAACATCAGAGGATATTGTAGGGCATCATAGGAGCGGTGTGTTTCTGGTACCCTTTGCAAACAGTTATTTTTTTATGTAGTATATTGTCACGCTTTTCACAATTATTGCCCACCATTACTACTGCTACCTCATCAAAGGTAGGGGCATTGAACCGCCTAAGGTGTTCGCCTGCTGGTGTTTCATCAGCGCGTATAATGATTTTGCTCTCATCTGAAGGCATTTGTTCGAGAGCAGTCTTAAAAATATTTACGTATGCATTATGACTGTGAAGAAAATCTTGCAGCTCTAGAACAATTTTTTCCTCAGTACCTGGAATAACAGAACATCTTTTTTGTGCTTCGGAAACATTATCTGCCATGAAATATATTTGAAGAAATTGTGGTTGATCGTCACCTATAGGAAGAAGTGAGCCCAGGGTGTGGTATATTTGTCCTTGGACCTTAAAGGTTGGCATACATCCAGGTTCTCTATTTTTTTTGTGGCACCAAAAGACGTCATTTGGAAGCAGGAGTTGTATCGTCTTATTTTGTCCAAAAATGTCTGGATGTTGGTGTGGCTCCTACCATTAAAGACTGTAATGGCTCAGGTGGACACAGAAGTTTTGTCAAATAAACTTTACCGTTTGAGCAGCATATACCTGGAGGTTCACTTTTAAATTTAACTGCATTGCAATAATTACAAACGACATCAATGTTGCAAATAGCTAAGTTTGTATAGTTATCCAAATTAAGGTCAGTCGAGTATGAAAACCCTATTAAAAACAAATTATTTGTATCATGTCCTCTTGATTTTGGTGCTCTAATTATTTTTTCCATTAATATTATATTTCTTGTAGCGTTTGATTTTTGCCGCCGTTTGTTAGCTAATTTTGTTTTTATCGCATTCAATCTGGCTTGTCTGGTGTATGGTGATTCATGCATCCTATTATCCAAATTTATGTTTCTTATTGCGTCCAATCTGACATTTCTCGATTCTTTTGTTTCAAGTCTCATTTTTTCAGACGCTCTTTTTCTGTCACCTGCTAGTCTAGTTTTTCTTGAATCTAAATCTTCTAGTCTCCTTTTTTCAGACGCTCTTTTTCTGTCAGCTTCTAGTCTAGTTTTTCTGGAATCTAGTTCCTCTAGTATTTTTTTCTGAATTTCGTCTTGTCATTTCCTTCAATCTACGTTTTCTAGATTCATCTGTTTCAAGTCTCCTTTTTCCAGACGCTCTTTTTCTTACAGCCTCAAGTCTCGCTTTTCTGATTTATTGTGTTTCTAGTCTATTTTTTGCAGACACTTTTTATTTACAGCCTCAAGTCTCACTTTTAGAGATTTATTGTCTTCGCGTATTCCTTTTTCCGCAACGCCTTTTGTTATTTTCTCTAGTCTTGATTCTTGTGTTATGTGTATTATTTCATTATCAATTCTCAGACTTATGTCATTAAATCTGTCTTTTTTTCGGTTTGAGTGTTTGTGTTTTGTATTAGCCGCTTCTCGTATGCATATGAACAAATCTTTAGAACTGGTCTGTGATTTTCTAAATATTTTTCTATCCCCATTTTCCGAAGCAAATCTTTGATCGGTTACATGTTCCATTTCTAATGACCTTTTTATAGTCATTTTTTTGCAGCAGAAGACTTTCTTCCAATGGAACTTTTCCTTTTTCCTGGCATTTTTGGCATCAGGTGCACTTTTATATTCTGGTAAAAATGTACACAAATAGGAAGTACTTGTGTAAATACACACAAATTATAATCTCATGTGGATATTTTGTTGTGACATTAACTATATACAAAATTAAGTGAAAGCGGTCAATTAAACAAATACTTAGACTGATTAGATGAAAGGTTGGCATTAGTATGTGATAAAAGTTAGTGACTTGTATGTTATTCAAAACCATCAAAATTACAAATGGATTTCAGTTGCTTTCATTTAAAATGTATTGTGTAGTATAGTATAGTTATTTTTTATACCGATATACTTTGACTTTAAATCAAAACGTCTTAGGAGTATACAGTTTCGATTAAAATTTGGTAGTAAATATAAAAGCATCGTTTTATTATTTTTATATATTGAATATGGCGTCAATATCCGGAGTTAAAATATAAGTTTATTAGTGGTGCGATTTAGCGCGACATATATGTCTCTCAGTGTGTTACAGAACTTTCCAATTATTATAATTATAAAACTTGTCTATTTTCCCGATTTAATTAAATAGTTGTTTTTAAACTGTAGTTCTGAAAAAAATAAGGTTCGGATAGGTATCAAATGATTTTTTAAAATCTATAATTATTTTATTATTATTATTAATATATCTATATATATTTTTTTGAAAGTCAGCCTGCGGTACTCCAAATGATTGTTATTATTGAGACTTTAAAAAATGGAAAAAAAAACGGTGATGCTTAGTTACAAAGAAAATAAAGTCTTGTTATAAATTAAATGTACTGGACCAAAATAACTCTTCCTTCTGACGTATAGGGGACGCGGTGGTCGAGTGGCAGCGCACTGGACTGTCGTACCGATGGTCACGGGTTCGAATCCGTGTGAAGGCAAGGGTTTGTTCCCGGGGCCTAGGGCTTCCCTGAGTCACCCCGCTCCGAATGAGTACCTAACACTACATGTAGTTAGGCGGCTGGGTAATGCGGGGAACCCACAAAGCCGTGGCCTGTGAATGCTACATCACGTTCCAACAGATCATCTGTCATGGTCTGTGGACGCAACTATCTTCTGCAGGGGCGTCTGTATAGATAAGATAAGATTCATATTTGTTGTAACAGGGAAATAATATTTTTTAAAAATTTATGCCTCTAAATTTTACGATTTATATTTACGGTTTTTGTTCAATGTGTATAATTTCAAAAAGGAATCATTGTTTTGTTCCCTATTTCTGATAAGGCATCATATTTTGTAAACTACATTTAATACACACACCAGATTTTGTTTCCGAAAAATATATTTATATATATATATCCACATTAAATAAAAGATTTAGCCGTCTGTTAATGAGCACATCTGAAAAATGATTAAAAAGGAACTTTTGATATGACCTACAAAGGAATTAACATAACATGTTCAATTCGCAATTCATATTAATTAAGCGTCTTCAGGATCACTTTATTAAATTTAGTCAACTTCTGTTAATACGTTCGGTAGCGAAAGTTTATAATGTATAGTGTAAATATATAGCTTATGTAAACTTTTTAAAAGTGTAAGTTTATTTGATATAGTATAGACATAGGCCATCGCTTTCCACATAAAATAAACTCGCTACATCTATGGTTTTTTAATTAAATGTCGAGTTATGAATTATAATTTTAAAAGTCGCAATTTAATTCACACACGAAAAAAATTAGTCCAATGCATCGTGGAAAAATTGAAATAAAATAATTTTAAAGCATATCTAATATATAAAGCTCAGTTGATATGTGTATGTTTTGTTTGTTTGTATCCATTAAAAAAAGGCCACTGCTTTGTTGACATTTTTTCCAAAAGATCTCTACCACTGTCGTCACTAAAAAAAGCTCATATATATTTACGACACTGCATCGTAACACAATTGTAATTAATACAATATTTGCATCAGCGTCTATGATGCAAAGGCGAAATCTACTTAACCTATAGCGCCAATAAATCTAATATACACAATTATTACATAAATTGGTTTTTATTAAATGTCGAGTTATAGAACAGAAAATAATTAAAACAAATGACGTCATAGTTTTATGCTTACATTTTAATTTTTGAAAAGGCAACGATGATAACTCGCTTTGAACGGAATTTGAACGTCCGCGTAAAGTTGTTCAATATAGAAATGAGGTTAAATTTTTCATTCTTTGTCTCTGCATTTTCTCACTATTTAATTTACGGCATTCGAGCAAAAGGGACAATTACTAAAAAATAACTTAAAACCACCTTCAGGGTAAAAGGAACCGTCCTGCCAAATTTCGTCCCCGTCCGTCATTTGGTTTTTCCGTGGCTGTGTAACGAACAGAAAGTTGAAAAGTGAAACATACCGACAGAGATACAAACAACTGAGCTTTATATATTAGATAGTAAATACTATTCCATGGGGAAAAATAATTCAGTAAAGTTGTGTTTTTTTTAATCAGACGAGGAAAAGAAAAAAGATAGGCACAAAAACTTTTTAAACAAATAAAATTGAATTTAGATGCTAAAAGGAGATGCAGAAATTACCAAACGTTACAATCACAATGGGAAAAATCTCTATTTACGAAAAATTTTGAATTTGGTTCAATTCATGTGGCGTCAATGTACCAAATCATTTTATTATGTATTTTCCATGTAGATCCTATCACTATCCGGGGTATTTCTCGCATCTACCATTCCAGTAACTGCAATATTTCAAATCCCTTCATGATTATCACTGTTTAAGTGTTTAGAGACAGACATAGGGCCTGTGTATTTATATTGTAAAGCTGTTCTGTAAACTGATCCACCATGCAATGACCTGTCTAATCTACATAGATTTTATTACACCTCCTGCAAAAAATTTCATAAATCAATATAAATAAACAAGCCCTATATCCTGTCTCTATACACTTAAACATCACAAGGATTGGGGTCTTGGTAACTGTGCGGTAGTGAACAATGGAGAAAAAAAAACACTTGAGAAAAAGTTGGGGTGCCCCAACCACAACCAGATGGCTCTGTGAATTGCATCAGGGGGCTACTGATTGGCTAACGAACCATTTAATGTACAAACGGTGTAAGAAGTGGGCTAAAAGCTCGACAGCACTTAAAGTATGCGCAAACTTGCTCCAGCTAAACGATTAAAGCCAATGGTGAAAATGAGACACCAATACCAGGGTTCTACTGAAATGAGAATGGAACATTGCCCCATCAAAGTGTACATCATCAGGATTTATTTACAGAAAATTGTGTGACAAAAATGTAACTAATTTGAAAACGTGAAAATCAACAGAATAATCTTCTTTTTTAGGTTTAATGTGCGAGTAGTAAAATCTATAACTGACTTCACAGAGCTTGTTGTAAACACACATTTCTTAATTCATTTAAACTATCATATTACATAAAAGTATTTAAATATTTTTTATTACTATAAAATTCACAAAAAAATCCATTAACATTAATTATTAATCATTAATTGAATGGAATAAAATTATTAATAAACTTCTTAAAAAACTTATAATTTTCTTTTTTTTTCATTTAATAATAATAACAAAATAGATCTTGTCCTGAGCATTGATAGGCCTAAGTTGAAAAGTTATAATCAAAATACTTTGTAAATTAAAGATACTCAGTAAGATAATGGATATAATTATAAATGAACATTATTTTTTCTTAACATGGCATATAATAGATCATATTTATTGTTGTTATTTATTTGAGACAGTTTTCAATAAGAAATAAATGAAAACTAAATTTGTTGTAAAAAAATCTAATTATATAAAATTTACTTTCAAAATTAGTTTTATATTATCGAATTTTCAACATAAATATCACTAAAGATAAAACAAACTGAAGAAATTAAAAGAAATGAAATTGAATTGTTCAGTAAACATATAAAGAATAGTTATGCGGAAAATTAACGATTAATTTATAAATTAATCGTTAAAAGTTTTTAACGATTAAATTATTTTTTAGCAATTAATCAACCCATCACTTACAAGTTATTAGAAGTCAAAAAAGTTTTTAAAAAATAATGAAAAATAGCGGCCGATAAATAATTACAATTTTCCTGACGATTACACGAACATTTTGGTTTTAAACTTTTGACTGACGGGAATGTTCAAAATGTTGATAAAGTTTGCCTACCATAATTCTAACACTTCGCCTACTTATCAAACCAAATTAAAAGCGTATTAAGCTAATGACACTAATTGAGTCAGACTCACAGATAGAAAATGACGACAGCTCTTACTGATTTACCAAATGGAGATGAAAGTTCCTGAATCCATTAACACTCTACAATGGTGGAAACTTAATCAACACGGAGATTATCCGATTATGTCATTCCTTGCCAAGACTGTTTTGTGCATACCAGTTACCTCAGTTCCATGTCAATGATTGTTCAGCTCGGCTGGTAATATTGTCACTAAGTCCCGCCGTATAAGGGGCCGTCCATAAATGACGTCACCCACCTAGGGGAGGGGGGGGTCAAACTTTTGTGACGATGCGTGACGAGGGGGGAGGGGGGTTGAAGAAATGTGACGTCACATGAAAAGGGTAACTTTAAATAATACTTCCACTGTAATATTTGGTCGCTTAAAATTTATTTATAATTTTTTTTAAACCATCAGTGTTTCTCTTAGTGCAAAAGAAATGCAATATCTGTAGGCCATCAAACGCCGGTTGGCGTTAATTATCAAGAAATGAAAATTAAAGCTAATTATAATCCTTAAGTTTGAGAACCCATAAGAGAACTTATAAAAGCGTCGTTTGATGTTGACATCAAAGCATTTGTGATGTAACCGCAGCTCCGTTTGGTTTTCTTACGGTAGGAGTCGACGAACTTTTTTTCCCGTTACCCTCAAAATACAAGTTTGTGTGTGCTTCCCCCCCCCACTCGAGGTCCGGCCCACATGACTCGGGCGGGGATTTGGGGGATCGTCGTTAAAATGCAACTGATGAGTTTTACAAGCATGATAAGTGACTAAAAATGATATGAAAAGGATTATGTGTAGATATTTTAAGTCAAAACGATACGGAATATCAATTTTTTTTTGTGGAGGGGGATCTATATGATACAATTATAAACGTTTTAAATTTGATATAACTGTTCGATTCGTTTTGTGTCTAACGCCCATGGCCATTCTAGATATAATAATATTCATTAACTTTATTGAATGCATCAAATTCTTGACATCGCAATTCGAGAGTAGCAGAAAATGAGGTGACCAGATTTTCCGGAGGGCAAAGCGGGATGGGGCCCATCGGACGTTCATTGGGTTTCTGGAGCAAAAATTCGGGACGTCTGGTAACTTGAGCGGGACATGAAGTCTGAAATCGGGACATCTGGTCACCTTACGCGTCGGGGTCACCGTCAAGTCACGGGAAGGCCGTATCAAGGTGTAAAATGTAAATAACCACAGAAATCGACGCACCAACTGGCTTAGCTAATAATAAAGCAATTTAAATTTATAAAAAAAATAACACTGTTTTTAATATTTAATTAAATTTAAGAAAATATTAAGTGATTCGTACCCAAAATCAAAATAAAAGTAATTGTATTTAAAGTATTGAAAAAAGCGGGACAAACGGGCGTCCCGCCGGGACAAGCGAGGGTCTGAAATCGCTGTCCCGCCTAAATCGCGAGGTCTGGTCACCTTACACAAAACAACTTTTCTTGTTAGCTCAGTTTTTGAGGCATTAATTTTAAATTTCACAGAAAAGATACTTGATACAGTGAAGTCATGTGGATTAAGATTATTGTCACTCGTGTCAATATAAATGAATGTAGGGTGGATTTAGGCGTCTTTGTCCTGTGTATTGTACGTAGGTAAGAAATGTACATAGTAGTCAAATTTAAAAAATGCATTTTCTGGAAGGAACCGGTTCAATAGTGGGCATATGTTCGAAGCGTACACGTACAAATTACGGTACACATGACGTATTTTAATTAGGGTTGCGGAAATTAACGATTAATTTCTCGATTAATCGTTAAAATTTGTTATCGATTAAAATTATTTTAATCAATAAAAATTGGATTAAAATTAAAGAAAATATTTTTAATCTTTTTTAAAAATTTTATTAATAAATAATCAATTATTATTAATTAATAATAATTTTTTTAGTTTTTTACGTACAAACTTCTCCAGCGTAATATTATAATTTATTTTATTACTTTATGTGGAACGGCAGACGTCAACTAAAAAATGGCTGACAGCATCAGCACAGTTAAATTTAAACATATAACTAGAAAGTTGAGAAAAATTTTAGTTTTTAAGCTAACTGCGGATGGCAAAGTCGAAGATAGTGAAAAGGTTTACTGTGCTCACTGCCATAAACAATTATTTTTTAAAGGATCAAATACATCGCTGACGTACCACCTTCGCCTTCAGCACAAACATCCGATCAAGTATCAACACTTTGTCATAAATTTAGTTCAAAGTATTCTTAATTTTCATTGTCTGTGAGAAATGTTAAGTTTAATGACGTCATGAATGCATAGATAAGCTTATAGATAAGTGTAGGACGCAATAATCTTCTGTATAGAAGGAGCGTCTGTAAACAGATAAGATAAGATAATGCATATTTTTAGCTTTAATCAAATTTATCGATTAATTAATCGCTAATTTTTCAAAAGTTTACGATTAGATTTAAATTAATCGATAACAGCCCTAATTTAAATATATCTAGTGGATGGAAAATAAAGTGGGTTTTTTTTCTTCGGGGGGGGGGTCTAACTTTTTGTGACGACGCGTGACGAGGGGGGAGGAGGGGGTGAAAAATTGGCCAAAAAAGCGTGACGTCATTTATGGACGGCCCCTAAAGGAGACATTCTGGTGTTACTTAGATTTTCCACAAGAATGTTTAATAAGTGCTACTTATGACATCACAAATTAAAATGTTTGGCTTCAATAAAAATTAACAATTAATTTATAATTTTTCAAAATTTAAAGATTAAATTTAAATTAATCGTTAACAGCCCTAATAAAGAAGCAATTAAAATATTTTTTTAAACAATATAAATCATGAAGAGAGTAGAGAAAATACATCACACAATTGAATTAAAATGAAATCAGCCATCAAACTGTAAGATCACAATGAAATACCTCAAAATACAAATCAATTGAAACAAGGAAATTGAAACAATGAGCTGTATACATTGCCTTTAAAAAAGAATAATAATAATAGACTGAAAATAGCTTTGGGCCTAAAAGTAGATCACTTTTTTTCATAAAATATGTGTACATGATGTTTAATTTTAAAAACATATAAATATAATGTTATACTTTAAAAACATGACCGAAAGATGAATATTTTTATTGTCCTAATTCAAAATTATATATACAATTTTAAATTAAAAAATAAACAATCAATAAATATGTACATAGGCATCCTTTCAGAATTTAGAAAAGTGGTAAAGTCTGTTTTTAAAATATACTGTAGTATTTTGAATACATAACAATATCTACCAGAAACTTTATAAAAACTAGCAGACCCGTCGTGCGTTGCAACGATCTCTTTAAAAATGAATAAATTGAAAGAAACCAAAGATTGGTATTTTTTAAAAGAATTATGCCATAAACCTTCGGGGAAGTGAGAAAAAAAGTCCAAGTTTAATAGCAAACTGTTACATAAATTAATAATTAAAAGCTTACAAAAAGAAAAACGATATTAAGAGGCCCAGCCAAAAAATGAGTGATAATTTAATTTTTTTATTGCCATTGTACTCAAGCTAAATTTCTCAATATCGTGTAAAATTGAATGGGGAATTAAATTGTTACCGTGCAGTAAAAATGACATTTGGGGCCCCCAGCTCCGAGGGAATGGAGATTAGGAGTTCAGTGCCCTATAGTAATATATTATAGCTATATACTGATATAAAAAACGAAATTTAGGGGCCCCTGCGCCCATTCGGTGAAAGATTTCAATTTAAAAAAATGCTGTTCATTTTAATTCAGTTTCCTCATAGATATATTCCTTAAGATCGTGAAAAATTAAATGGGGAAAACTATCTCAAACATATACGAAGAAAAGACATTTGGGGCCCCAGGCCCCGAAGGAATGGAAATTTGAATTTCTGTGCTTTATAGTATTTTAATATCGGCTGCCAAGTTTTTGTATACAAATTTTGGTTAAGGTCCATTCATTTACTCGGTAGCTAACGCATAAACTTATTTTTATATACCTCATATAAGCAAAAAACTACATTATGGGCCCCAGGGCATAATTATCGCAAGAAATAAAGTGCGAAAGACATTTTAATTTGAATAAATTTCAAAATACATACATTTATTTATATGTCTCAATATTGAATGAACGATAAAATATTGAACATTTACTAAAAATGAAATTTTGGGCCCCCTGCCCCAAGGGAATGAAAATTAGGAGTTCAGTGCCCTATAGTAATAAAATATAAACCCTTAAGTTTTTATATATTAAGATGGGTCAAGATCCATTAATTTTCTCAGTATTTAACGCGAATACTAATTTTTATACAGCTAATATAAGGAAAAAAACGACATTTAGGGGCCCCTTTAGTGAAAGGTGTCAATTTCAAAAACCTGTTCATTTAATTCAGTTTCCTCATAGATATATTCCTCAAGATCGTGAAAAATTGAATGGGGAAAAATATCTTAAACATATACGAAGAAAAGACATTTGGGGCCCCCGGCACCGAATATATTGACATTAGAAGTTTAGAAACCTTAATTATGTCAATATGGGCTACTAAATTTTTGTATGCAAATTTTGGTTAAGATGCATTCATTTACTCAGTAGCTAACGCAAAAACTAATTTTTATAAAGCTCACATAAGCAAAAAACGACATTAAGGGCCCCAGTGCAAGATATAAAGTTCAAAATACCTGTTCATTTCAATCTGTATAATAATGGATACATGTGTCATTAGTTGTCAATATTGTTAATAATTGAATGGTGAATAAAATCTTAAACGTTTAAGAAAAAGAATTTTTTGGGCCCCCAGCCCCGAAGGAATGACTATTAGGAGTTCAGTTCCCTTTAGTGTTTTAATATTGGCTATCAAATTTTTAAATACAAAGTTTGGTTAAGATCCATCAATTTACACAGTAGCTAGCGCTGAAACTATATTTTATATAGCTCATATAAGCAAAAAATGACATTATGGGTCCCCGGCGCCCCATGAGTGATAAATTTAGAAAAAAAGTTGCCAGTCTCCAAAAGTTTCATGATGATCGGATGAATGGTTTAGTCAGCTATAAAGGACATGCACACAGACATACATTGATTTTTATATATATAGATTAACAAAAACGACATTAAGGGCCCCCGGGCCCAATCGGTGCAAAAGAATAACTTTAAAATACCTGTTCATTTCAATCTGGATCATGATAGATATATTAGTCCATGCTTTTCAAGATCGTGTAAATCATAACGGGAATAAAGTATTTAACGCTTACAAAAAAAAAGGATTTTGGGCCCCCGGCCCCGAAGGAACGGACATTAGGAGTTCAATGCCATATGGTACTTTAATATAGGCTATCAAGTTGTTATGTACCAAGTTTGGTCAAGATCCATTCATTTTCCAAGCAGCTAAGCCCTTAAACTAATTTTTATATAGCTCATATAAGAAAAAATTCTCATTATGTAGCCCCCGGCGCCCCATGAGTGTTACATTTTGAAAAAAAGTAGCCAATTTCCATCACGTGAGCGTACTCAAAAGTCTCCAAAAGTTTCATGGCGATCGGATGAATGGTTTAGTCAGCTAACGGGAATAACATATTTAACGCTTACAAAAATAAAGATTTTGGGCCCCCGGCCCCGAAGGAACGGACATTAGGAGTTCAATGCCATATGATACTTTAATATAGGCTATCAAGTTGTTATGTACCAAGTTTGGTCAAGATCCATTCATTTTCCAAGCAGCTAAGCCCTAAACTAATTTTTATATAGCTCATATAAGAAAAAATTCTCATTATGGGCCCCCGGCGCCCCATGAGTGTTACATTTTGAAAAAAAGTAGCCTATTTCCATCCCGGGAGCGTACTCAAAAGTCTCCAAAAGTTTCATGGCGATCGGATGAATGGTTTAGTCAGCTAACGGGAATAAAGTATTTAACGCTTACCAAAAAAAAGATTTTGGGCCCCCGGCCCCGAAGGAACGGACATTAGGAGTTCAATGCCATATGGTACTTTAATATAGGCTATCAAGTTGTTATGTACCAAGTTTGGTCAAGATTCATTCATTTTCCAAGCAGCTAAGCCCTAAACTAATTTTTATATAGCTCATATAAGAAAAAATTCTCATTATGGGCCCCCGGCGCCCCATGAGTGTTAAATTTTGAAAAAAGTAGCCTATTTCCATCCCGGGAGCGTACTCAAAAGTCTCCAAAAGTTTCATGGCGATCGGATGAATGGTTTAGTCAGCTAACGGGAATAAAGTATTTAACGCTTACAAAAATAAAGATTTTGGGCCCCCGGCCCCGAAGGAACGGACATTAGGAGTTCAATGCCATATGATACTTTAATATAGGCTATCAAGTTGTTATGTACCAAGTTTGGTCAAGATCCATTCATTTTCCAAGCAGCTAAGCCCTAAACTAATTTTTATATAGCTCATATAAGAAAAAATTCTCATTATGGGCCCCCGGCACCCCATGAGTGTTACATTTTGAAAAAAAGTAGCCTATTTCCATCCCGGGAGCGTACTCAAAAGTCTCCAAAAGTTTCATGGCGATCGGATGAATGGTTTAGTCAGCTAACGGGAATAAAGTATTTAACGCTTACCAAAAAAAAGATTTTGGGCCCCCGGCCCCGAAGGAACGGACATTAGGAGTTCAATGCCATATGGTACTTTAATATAGGCTATCAAGTTGTTATGTACCAAGTTTGGTCAAGATTCATTCATTTTCCAAGCAGCTAAGCCCTAAACTAATTTTTATATAGCTCATATAAGAAAAAATTCTCATTATGGGCCCCCGGCGCCCCATGAGTGTTACATTTTGAAAAAAAGTAGCCTATTTCCATCCCTGGGAGCGTACTCAAAAGTCTCCAAAAGTTTCATGGCGATCGGATGAATGGTTTAGTCAGCTAACGGGAATAAAGTATTTAACGCTTACAAAAATAAAGATTTTGGGCCCCCGGCCCCGAAGGAACGGACATTAGGAGTTCAATGCCATATGGTACTTTAATATAGGCTATCAAGTTGTTATGTACCAAGTTTGGTCAAGATCCATTCATTTTCCAAGCAGCTAAGCCCTAAACTAATTTTTATATAGCTCATATAAGAAAAAATTCTCATTATGGGCCCCCGGCGCCCCATGAGTGTTACATTTTGAAAAAAAGTAGCCTATTTCCATCCCGGGAGCGTACTCAAAAGTCTCCAAAAGTTTCATGGCGATCGGATGAATGGTTTAGTCAGCTAACGGGAATAAAGTATTTAACGCTTACCAAAAAAAAGATTTTGGGCCCCCGGCCCCGAAGGAACGGACATTAGGAGTTCAATGCCATATGGTACTTTAATATAGGCTATCAAGTTGTTATGTACCAAGTTTGGTCAAGATTCATTCATTTTCCAAGCAGCTAAGCCCTAAACTAATTTTTATATAGCTCATATAAGAAAAAATTCTCATTATGGGCCCCCGGCGCCCCATGAGTGTTACATTTTGAAAAAAAGTAGCCTATTTCCATCCCTGGAGCGTACTCAAAAGTCTCCAAAAGTTTCATGGCGATCGGATGAATGGTTTAGTCAGCTAACGGGAATAAAGTATTTAACGCTTACCAAAAAAAAGATTTTGGGCCCCCGGCCCCGAAGGAACGGACATTAGGAGTTCAATGCCATATGGTACTTTAATATAGGCTATCAAGTTGTTATGTACCAAGTTTGGTCAAGATCCATTCATTTTCCAAGCAGCTAAGCCCTAAACTAATTTTTATATAGCTCATATAAGAAAAAATTCTCATTATGGGCCCCCGGCGCCCCATGAGTGTTACATTTTGAAAAAAAGTAGCCTATTTCCATCCCGGGAGCGTACTCAAAAGTCTCCAAAAGTTTCATGGCGATCGGATGAATGGTTTAGTCAGCTAACGGGAATAAAGTATTTAACGCTTACAAAAATAAAGATTTTGGGCCCCCGGCCCCGAAGGAACGGACATTAGGAGTTCAATGCCATATGATACTTTAATATAGGCTATCAAGTTGTTATGTACCAAGTTTGGTCAAGATCCATTCATTTTCCAAGCAGCTAAGCCCTAAACTAATTTTTATATAGCTCATATAAGAAAAAATTCTCATTATGGGCCCCCGGCGCCCCATGAGTGTTACATTTTGAAAAAA